>CAUHTR010007726.1:209575-231150 GCA_959609185.1 Schmidtea polychroa
ATTTATTGTATTTTATTTGAAAAAATAATAAAAAAATTAAATAATAACTAAAAAATAATAATAATAAAAATAATAATAATAATAATAATAATAATAATAATAATAATAATAATAATAATAATAATAATAATAATAATAATAATAATAATGATAATAATAATAATAATAATAATAATAATAATAATAATAATAATAATAATAATAATAATAATAATAATAATAATAGTAATAGTAATAATGTATAAAGTGATGATTACTTGGTACCGGCATTAATTAAATTTAAAAACAATAAATAAAAAAAATATATTTAATACAAATGAAAGTATTTTCGACCATAAGATAGTTCTTTTCGATTTCATGGAATTTAGCTTCTTCTATTTTCAAAAATGCTCTTTGATCTTCTCTTTTATTTCCTTTTTTACTTCTGATTGGTTAAAAATAATAATAAACTTTTTATAAAATTTAAAAATTTAATTAAATACCCTCTAAAATTCAAAACGACACACTAAGAAAAATTTTTAAATTTTTCAAGCTTCTATAATTAGCTCATAGAAACCTATTTCAATAAATAATATCTTAAAATATTTGTAAATATAGTTTGCTATAACTATTTATATACGCAATTTAAATATTTCAAAAAAATGTTTATTTTGATTTTTAAATCTTATTATTTTAAGGCGTACTTTATGAAATGGACAGAGGCCAATTGCCAAGGTATATACTAAGGCTGCCTCTATCTGAGAACAGCGAATGGAAAATGTCCAAAAGCCTAAAAGACTCCGACTGGCGCTTTATATGCTCGATCTTAATATGAAGCAGTCCAAAAAAGACGGCAGAATTGGAACAAGAAAATGCAGCAATTGTGAAAACCCTCACAAATTGTCCATCCATGTCCTAATGTGTGTACGGGNAATAATAATAATAATAATAATAATAATGATAATTGTTTTTTTTCCCAATTGTAATATTTCTTTACTATAGAATTTTGGAATTTTGTTTTGTGTATTTTCTTATTCGTTTTTGTTTTGTGTATTTTCTTATTCGTGATGTCTATATAAATGTTTTTTCATAAAGAAGCACGGGTTATGATATTGTCAAAATTGAATAATATCCTTTAAATCTTGTCAAATATAATGTTAGATGTTGGAGGTCAATAAAAAAAATTATTAGGAATATTTTTTTCTTTACCTGTAATTCAAATAAAAAAAAGGAAAGGCTTATTATACATTGTTATAATATATCCTTTTGTAAAGATTAGAATAAAATTGCATATAATTATTAATTTAACCATTATTTTTAAATATTTAATTTAAAAAGTAATTTTGTCTTCCTATTATTACAAAATGTCAAATGAAAAAATTATAAATATAAAGACAATTAAAAAGATTTTATCGTTATTTCTATTGGTTGAAATGACATAAAATTTTTAATTTATTTGATAAATATTGAACAATTTCTCTAAAAAATTAGAAAAATTCATTTCAATTATGATTGTTGATCATCTTGTTTATTAATGATAAATATTGGATAATGAAAAATAATGAGCGGTTTGTAAATATTTTCATTTTAAAGTTTTAATCAAAAAGACTAAAAAAACTAAAGCAATAAATTAATGATAAAGATATTATAATTGATAAAATGGTTCCTATAGAAACATTTGAAAATATTATAAAAAACTACCAAGATCTTTTTTAAGGCAATATTATATTTGTCAAAATAAATGATACCGTCAATTGTTTATTTTTGTAGATATATAATTACACTACTATATATAAACACAGTGAAAACTTTAAATTTCTCCTCATTCAAAATCAAAGAAAACTTTCTAATTCCACTGATGAAAAATTGACAATCAAAGATAGAAAAGAAATTACCGATAATAAAACCGACAAAAATTTAATTAAAATTATCAGAACTTCTCGGAAAAAAACTTGTCGAAAATCTTAACAAATCAAATTTATTTTTTAAACAAAAATAATGCCTGTATTAATTATAATTGATTTCATTAATAATTAGAAATTAATTAATTTTGTTTTCAATTTAATGATTATTTCGATTAGACAGAAAATAAAAATTCAATTCAATTTCATTGGAAAATAATTAATATTTAATTATGAAATTATGAAATGCAATTATTTACTCATTTAAAGAAGATTTTTAATTTAAAAAATCAAGTTTTCAATTATTTATTTATTTTTTTCAATTTTTATTTATAAACATGTAAAAATAATTAATAATAACCTTTAATAATAAATAATTAATTATTATATAATTAATTAATAAAATAAAGCGCATAAGAATACCGTTTTAGATATCAATTTTAATCTATTTCAAAATAAAATGTTATTTACTTTTCGCACAATTTTTCAAAAAATATTCCTTTCCATTTTATACACATCAAAAGGTTTTGAATTTTTATTTTATTTCATCTAATGTCTTTTTTGGTTGATTCTTTCATTTCTATATCAGTTTTATTTTTCCAATATCTTCTGTGAATTAATTTTATAAAATAAATAAATTTTTTTTCAAATTTGATTTCGATGACAGTTTCTAAATCTTTGATTATAATTTTAGGCACTTTATTTATTTTAAAATTGATATTGAAAAATTATGTGTTAAATTTCAAATTTGAAAAAGAAATAGAAAAAGTAAAAATTTCGAAACCCTCTAAAATGGAAATCAAATTCCTAGTTTTGCCGTTAAAGGATATTGCAACACAGTCTTTAAAAAAATGAAATTATCAAAATATTTCCCGAATATTTTTTACTGTTTAGTAATAAAATCTCATGATAAACTGGTTGAAGATTTCTATATTATAAGGAATATGTTTTTACAAGAAGATGTAAACCTTGAAGAAAAATCAAAAAATTATAAAACACTTTAACTGTTAATAAAACAATTTTTAATAAAAATTATTATGATTCAAAATTATTTTTTTAAGAAACATAAATTTCATACATAAAAAGAAATTAAATTGTTTAATTAGAGCGAATTAAGTTTAATTATTTATCATAAAATTTCCCAAACATTTTTGATAATTATTTGAACGGTTTGCAATAATAACATTCTCCAATATGAATGATGTATTGGAAAGAGTTGAAAATCCACGAGAAAATGATAAGTTGTGTATATATTATATCAGTATTTGATGCAGATTGTATAAATTGGCAAATATTCAGATTCTACTAGCTATCTTAAAAAGTGCGAAAGTCCAATTACTAGAAACGAAACCCAGCCAATAAATCAAATCATACACAAGAATCTCATTGAAAAATCTACAGAAATATGAAAACTTGTTTGTTTTATATTTATGTTGAATTGAATTTATTAGATTTTGTTTTAATTTCCTAAGGAATTTAATAAACAATTAATCAAAAATCAAATATTTTCACCTTATTATTATTTAGTTAAATTTATTGTAATGACTAAAACAAAATTAATAATAAATAAATAATATAAATAAAATAAAATTATTACAATACTATTTATTTGTAAATTATTATTGTTGCTAAAAATCAGTATTAAAATATTATATACCTAAATTAAATTTTTAAATCAGCTGCAATAAAAAGGTTGTGTTGACCAGTGTTATTTGTTTACAAATTTTCAAATATTTTTCATTATTAACCTTCATGATAAATTTAGATATTCGTGTTATTTTTATTTAAAAACAAAGAAAATCGAATTTATATGAAAATGTCAATTTAATATATTTTCTATAATATTATAATTAAAATATGAATTTATTTCGAAATAATATTTAATCTATTTTTGTCATAATTAAATTGCCCATGATTATAAACATAAAATGTAATAATTTTATTACATTTATTAAATGGAAGTATCAAATAACAAGCATGAATGTAAAAATCCTGTAAAAGAGAATTTTTTATTTTATTATAAAAATTTTAATAATTTATCGTTATATTCAGGTGAATTGTATGAAATTTTTTTTCTCTCCACGAATTTTTTTATTTAACTAATTTTTAAAAAATTTTAAAATTATTTTTGTTTATATTATATTTTGGACTAGTACAATTTATTTTTTCTATTTAATAGATTTATTTCATTAAATAAACCAGTCACTTTAATTTATTTTTGATTGTACAACTTCTTAAGCCTCTTTATTAAATTAATCATTTCTTTCAGTAAAGGTTTTAATATGCAAAAATACTTAAAATTTCTTTTCTTTTCATTTTCTTATAACAATAGACTAAAAAGTTATTTTTTGTTAATAATTTTTTGTTCTTATAAAACATTTATATCTAAAACATTTGTTACACAAATATAATATTGTTAAATATTTTCTAATGAATTTTTAAAAATTGAAGGTAATTTTGAATAAATAGTTAAACATACATGGCAACAATTTAAAAACAAAATAGCCAAATTTTACGGGTGAAATAGGTAGGTTTGATTTTAAAATTTTATTAAAAAATTTCGATAATTAATAGGAACGTGTTATTTATGAGACGTTATTGATAAGTCATTGAATCCAAAAATTAATATGCAGAATGCAGTGAATACTTGTGTCTTAAATGTCTTTAAATAATTTTTTGTAAATTGTATGTATAGATTGTTGTTGTTAAATTTAATAATTAATGATTTACTAAATTAAATTCAATATGTTAAAATTTAAAAAATAATATATTATTTGAACTATAATTTTTAAAAGAATGAAAAGTTTTTACTAAAACCTTTTTATATAATTAATAATTAATGCAATTAATAAATTTGTTTAAAAATCCTTAATTTATATAGTTATTATATCCTACCTGATGATGACAGGAAAACTATCGAAATATCTTGTGAAAAGAATGTTTGATTGGCGCTTTCTTATAAAGGTAATTTTATTAATTTTTTATAGCCTTGATAAAATTGATTATTTTGAAATAAATTTATATTTAAATATTTATTATTTTTATTATTAATATTAATATTATTAAATAACAAATAATTTTAGTAACAAAGATCAGGTCTCATATATTTTAATAAACAAAATATTAAATCCTTAAAGAATTAATATTTTGATTGGTTTAATTGAACCATAAATTTTCCCAAAAATTTCAATTTCTCCACAATAAAATTTTCTAAAATTATAATTAAATTCAAATAGATCTCTCTGTCTGGGCAATTAAAATGTTGGCTTCCTAAAATTGCAACAACGAAGTTTAATAATGAGGTCAGAATTTCGAAAATTTTGCTAAAATTCGTTTTTAAAAAATGAAAAAATTGTTACTTTGTTAAAAGAAATGTGCATTTTATTGAATCAAATTTTGAAATTATTATTATTAACTATTAATTTATACTCTTTTTTCATATTATAGAATCAAAATTATAATTTTTGTAAATTATTTAACATTAATTGTCGACACTGCCATTTTTATGTTAAAGATTGTTTATGCTAAAGATTGAGGTGAAGTTTTTCTCTACCACGTGTCACATTTATGTGCGAAATCTCACATTTTAATTTAAGTCAAATGTTATAAATAAATAAAGAATTTTAACCTTATGGGAAAGCCTTTGATAGACCAAGATAAATAAAAATCATTTATTTTTAACACGGATTAATTAATATAAATTTTGCAATAAATTATATGCATGTTATTTAAAATTAGTTTGCGATATTTATATACGTTTTTAGAGGTTAAAGAGTCCATAGTTTTTAATAATAAAATCTCAGAAAAATATGTAATTTGTTTAAATGATGAATAATATTATACATAGTATATTAATATTTTGTAATTCCATGTTTTTGGTTCTGTATATTTATCATCGCTAAGGTCAATATTCTAATAATTTATTATATTATTTAATTTAATAATGTCCTATTTAATATTTTCGATACATGCATATTCGAGTTTTATTAACCGATTCATTATTTTGATAGTGCATGGCTATGCTAGATATAATTCATAATAATATCAAAACTGGTAAGTAATTTTGTCATTTTTTTACATAATTTTTACTTTATTTTTCTTTGATCTTATATTTAACCCCAATTTTCGGAACTACTTTTGTAAATGTTTTTACTTTTGGACTGAAACAAGAAATAAGTTTATTTAAATATAATCAGTATTATTGTATTATTAGTATTTAAATAATCATAATTAAAAAACAAAGTTATTATTAATAAATACTTTAAATAGTCCCAAGTTTATAATAAATTTTTAAGAAAAAAATACAAAATATTAGGATCATAAAACTATTTTTACTGTTTTCAAAATATTTTTTTATATAAAAATGAAATGCAATTTTTGAACTTTCATTTTCATGTATTTATTGTGATATATATTTTATAGCATGGTATATTATCGAATAAATGTCTAAAATATGTATATATCAACAAATGTCACACTTCAGTTTTAATACGAGGATATTTCTATGGGAGATTTCTTAAAACAACTTATTTTTAATTTATATTTTTTAAATTCTTCATTAATTTATAATGCAAATATTACTATAAATGTTATCAAAGAGAAATAAATATTTACAATTGAGTAAATTGATGCTCAAAATTTTAATCGTACAAATTAGAATGCTATGTGCAATAATAATTTAAAAATATAATTAAAATAAAAAATAAATAATCCATTTTCACAATGTTAATTAAATGAAATAATTCGACCTGAAATGGGTTTTGTTCATTCTAATATGAAATTTAACTATTATTTTTTCCTTGTGTCTCTTCATTTCTAAAATAATCTTTCATACGATTTAAAATAATTTTAAAAATTAAACTAAAATACCTTTATTTTCAACTGTAAAGTCTAAATAAATTTATAAATTTTTAAAATTTCTTTTGAATTATATTTTAATAAATATTTCCCTCTAATTATTAGTTTATATAAAGTTTATCTAAAGCACCCAGAGTTAGACTTAATATAGAATAATCAAAATTTAACTAAGCAATAAGAATGTTTTGTTTTAAACATTGATATTAATATTACGAATAAGTTAATTTTCAATTATTTTATAAACTATTTATTATTATCGATTATTTTTATTATTTTCTAAATTTACTCATTCTGATAGTGATATTATTGAAATTTATAATAATTTAAATAATATTGATGAAATTTCACAATATTTTAAGAACATCTTTTTTAATAATAGCTTTATTGCTGCGATGCCCAAACTCTGGCCCGTCAGTTTCAATTCTTTGGCCCTCAAAACGCCTAATAGATCCTTTAATTGTTTTAAAAGTTGCAGCATTAAACGTAGTTTTTTCTTAATTTTCTAAAAAGTGAAAATATTTCTCAGTTTTTAAATTTATTCGTAGAAATTATTGATTAATTTTATTTTTTAAATAGTGATAAAAAATAGTCAAATAATAATTCAAATTTTCTAATTACATTTAATAAGAAAGGAACATTGATAATAAAACCAGACCTTTCTAAAAAATTTGTAAAAAAAAATATTTTTGTATTCCGGCATCAAACAGAAAAATGACATTTTTTTTTGGTATGTTAAGCTACAATTTCAGTTGTGAAAGAATATAATATTCGGTGACATAATGAAATCAATCATAAAATCTGAATTGTGCGTATCAGAAAACTGAAAAACAAATTCACTGTCAATTCCACAAAGATTATTCACATGTAAAAACGATGAGAACTTGGCTTCTGTTACAGCTGTATTTATTGACGGTCAATTTATAAAAACATGCATCATTGGTTAATTTTCAATTATCCTTCCTGAAAAAGTCAAACATTTTGAAAATATTTCGCTTTCAAGAAATACCGTGTTTAGACAAACTAAAACAATTTCTGAAAATATCAATATACAACTTAAAAAGTGAGTTAAAACAGTTCAGCATTTTCTACTGCTCTCGACAAAAGCACTAATGTGATAGATCCAGCACAATTTCACGGAAGAGTTAGCGGATCAAAAATAGGAGAGCATTTATTTGATAGTATAAAAATGTGTTTTGACAAATTGTAATTAAATTTAAAGAAGCTATTTGAATGTTACAACGGGTAGAGCACGATGTATGGTCGATTTTAAAATTGGGCTCAGGGAGGAAATTAAGTATAAATTAGCTTTGTTTGAATTGGAAAAAACTGTTATATTTGCATTGCATTATACAGTGATACAATTTATTCACAAAAATTATAAAGTTTGAAAATTTTATGAAAACAGTAATTCCTATTGTCAATTTCATACGACATAACAAACTTAAACATTGGGAATTAAGAAAACCTTTGGATGAAACTCATGCAGAACGAAGTGGCGTTATATATTACTTTGTTTTACTACTTACGAAAAGAAAGTATCACTTTGATTGTTTGGTTGTGGAAACTTACATTTTTGTCAGATTTGGTTGATCATATTAATAAATATATTAATAAAATTCAAAGTAATATGAAATTTTCAATAGAACTATCAGATAATCATTTGAACACATTTTAAGAATTGCAATGTCAAAAAAAGAATCTAATATTATAGAACTGGAAACTACCATACAAGCACATTAATTGGACCTCTAAATATATGATATTGTTTTTTTTTATTTGAATTAGATTTAATCATAAATAAAATGCACTTAATTTCCATCTTTTGTATTATTTCGATTTATATTTTTTAATGATTACAAAAACATATTTGGTCGAGCGAATCCTGTAAATTTTTTTTTAAAATAAAAATAAGTTTACAATTAAAATAAGTTTGGGCATCGCTTTCTGGTGTTAAATTGTATGTTTGATTTTTGATTTTTATTCTAATTTTATGCTTGAAAATGATTCAGATCAGACTTGATTTATAGTTATTGTTTTAAATAACATTTATATATTATAGGAAGAGTTCAAAAAAACCAGAAGTTTTGCAATAATGTTGTAATATTGTTAAAATAGACAGTCTTTATTTTGGCATACCTGAAATGTATGTTTAGTGTTTAATAATAAAATAGAGTATTGGAAAGTGAAAATGGGTTTAAAAAGTATTTGATATTATTGAAAATATAATATTTATTTCAATACCTAAAGGTTTCATCAAATATTTATTTAAATTAATAAATATAATTTTCCATTTTCTTGTTTTAATGAACCAATTTTTTAATTTATCATAGCTTCTCCATTTTTTTCATTTGTCACACAAAGATATTAATTATAATTATCTTTATTATTTTTATTATCTTCAGAGAAAATATCTTGGAATTTGTTGTTTCAAAATAATCATTTTGATCAATTAAATTAGAAAAATAATTAATCATATATCTAATTATGAAATAATTAATCGATTTTTTGTTATCTGATTGAAAAATAAACGAAATAATAATAGAAATTAAATTTCGCAATTTTATGTTGACTAAAAGAAAAATAATTACAAATAAGCAAATGATGATTGTTGATTAAAACAAAAAAAAATCATTTGTTTGGATAATGAGGTAAAAAATATAAGAAAGAATATAAATAAAAAATCATGGCACTGATATTGGGTATCAGTAAAAACAATTATTGTTTGTTGACCTTTGGTCTGTTTTTTAACATTTCATTTATTTTCATTTAGACTTTAGATCAAATATTTATTATTAAATATTTATTAAAAATAAATGAAATATGAGATGAGATGGTATTGTAACTAGTATTATACTAAGGAAATCTTTCACAAACAGTAAAGTTTTTTTTAATTCCAGAGTTTAGGAATTCTATAATCAAGTGATTGATCAGTCCCATCTTAGTAACTTATAAGAATAATTACATAAGTTACTACTTGATTAGATTTGAATATGAAACTATAATGTTGAAGTGATTCATAAATGAATTCAACTATATGAATTGTCGATACCTAGGTGGTAGACAGATCCCAATTAGGATTTATAATCCCAATAGCTTTACCATTGGGAGTCCCAATGTAATTTATAAAAAATAAATAAGTTTGTTTAGTTTTCCGAAATTTTTGTAGACAAAAATAGACCTTATATATTGATATATGCATTTTGATAATATTGTTTTAAATAGAATTAATATTGTTTTCAAAATGAAATGAAATAAATATATTTTTATTAAAATAACGTAAATTTGAAATATCAATTTTATTTTATTTGAAAAGGTATTGTAGAATATTTGTATTAAATAGGAAAAACATTGATTTATAATCGAAATGATGATAAATGAAATGAACAAAATAAAAGATTTTAGGATGATAAAAATAGGAAAACATTGTTTTTATAATATTTTAAGTAGTTTTATTATTTACTTAATATAAAATATTTTATATAGCTATTTTTAAAAACAATTTTACAAAACATTTAATTTAAAACATTATTTTTCTATTTCAATATAAAATAATGTATAGGAAAATGAATTTTAATATTTCACGTTGGAATCGCACGAGAAATATAACTAGACATTTATTTTTTATTTCAATTAAAAAATTCTTTTTTCTCTAATATTTATTCAGAAAAAAGGAATGAGTATTTAAAACTACTATAAAATGGATGTAATAAAAGATTAAAAATAATAAAATTTTCAGTGTGAGATCTTATAAAATATATTCTGAACCTTTCTGAGATAATATTATCATATAATGATATTGTTTATTAGAAAATAAACAATTTGTTATAATCAATTAGAAATGTATACTTTGTTTTTTCCAATATTCAATAAAAGCACTTGGGAATTGGTGAAGAGATGTAGAAAATTAATGAAATAAAAACTATCAGTGATTGGATTCGCTATGTGTAATATAAATTGTGAAGTTGGTCTATTTCGGTTCTTGCTTAGATTGTATTCAGATCTTGGTTATGAATATTTATGTCATGGGTGTAAGACCACATACATTGGAATGATTACCCGTCATCTCTGTTCTCAAGTTACTGATCACTATAGACTGAAGGAATTGATTAATATTAGTAAACACAATTTTACGTAAATTTTATTGAAATGTTCTTTGATTTCGACTTTTGTGAATTTTGAAAGTTTTATAATTGTTAAAAGTTTGAATTGTTTTATGATTGTTTAGCAAAATTATATTTAAAAAAATTAATGAACTAGTTTATTTAAAAAGAAATTATTTTTGGTTAATCCAAACTTCGAATTTGGTAATGACATTTTCTGACAATGAAATATGATGTGGGCATTAAGAAAATGAACATCTCTTGATTCAAGATGAGAAGGTAAAAATCCATTTTAGTAAGAAATTAATAACAACTCAAAATCAATCCGAAAAAACAACTAAAGCTTTTTCAGTAAAATTTGCAATACATCCTTAATTATTTTTTACAAAATTTACATGTTAGATTTCATTCCTTAAAAGGTTTGAAGTGAAGATCAGATAGGTAAACTGATCCATCAATCAGTATCCTTTATATTCCAAAGACCTTATTCTCTTGCATTACTATTTGCATTACTATTTACTTCACTGCTTGAAATACAAATATTATATATATATATATATATATATATATATATATATATATATATATATATATATATATATATATATATATATATATATATATATATATATATATATATATATATATATATATATATATATATATATATATATATATAATATTGATAATTAATAGTAATTGTAACATTAAAAAATAATTATAATAATTTTTAATTTTATTATCATTATTTTTATTTTATACTAAAAGAATTAGGTAATCCAAAATTAGGTCTTTTATTTTAAAATTAGGGTGATTTCATTTTTTGTGAAAATAAGATAATTAAATATTTGCGTTTCAAAAACTTTAAAATATTGATAAGCTCTAACAGTCAATTGTTGCATATTTCTTTAATTATTGATAATGTAAATTTATTATCCAATAATGTTTATTAAAAATGTCTGAAGAACAGAAAAGGTTTGTTATACCCAAATAGACTTGCTCCATTTTCAAAATAAACAGCTCAATTTTACTAGTTTAAAGATTATTTTTCTTTAAAAATATGTATTATTTTTATTTTAATAAAACAAATAAAATGTAACCGTTAAATGCGCAATGATTTATATTTGAATCCTTTACTTTAATTAACTATATTTTGATACATATAATATTTACAAACAAAAATAAACTTTTTTTATAATACTGATATTATAATCAATCAAAAGTGCTTTGATTATCTTCACGGACATTATTTTGGCAGTGTTATTTTAACAATTACAATTAACTTAGTTCTAGTAGAATTTCTTATTTTACCATGGGAAAATTTTCACTTGTTTAAGGGTAATTAACAATATATATATATATATATATATATATATATAAAGTCTTTTTCTGTTTTATAAAAACCTCCTTTGTCTAATAAATTTAATTTTTGAACAATTTGATTACATTTCATTACATTTAATAAAAGCATAAAAAATAAATTACTGATCCTCTTGATTTTAACTTCAACTGGAATTACAAGATATTTTAAGAAATTGCTAGGATATTCTATTAATTTTAAATTCATAAAGTCATCATGGATAGCTTGATGTTAATTTATGAAGTTCTTTTATGATGTTCTTTTATAATTAATCAAATTCTTGTATTTGTGTTCACTAGATTGAATATACTTTGTCGTCAATTGCTTCTTACTCTCATTCGCAGAGAATTCAGATCTACATTATTTTCGTTCAACGAGTCAATTATTTATTCACTAAAAGAACATTTTATATCACAATTCATCCATTTTATCTTGTTCGTATTCACTAAAGTTTTTGCTATATGCGTTAGTATCAAAATTGATTCACCCTTTTTCAAATTCTTCATAAATAGTTATCTTGAATCTATTATATTTAACAATTGACCCTGAAATACATTGCCAGAAATTGTCACAATTTCAATGGTCAGTTTAATGTTTTTAAAATAATTCTTAAAATTGGAATATTGAAGCAATTAAAAGAATGTGAAATATATCTTTATCAGATATTTTAAAATATAAAAGATTAAGGCAATGATTCAATATTAATAAATTCTAATCAACGATAAATGTTTTCTTATCAGAAAATAACCAAAATAACCTCTATGAAATCCTTTACTTAAAATTCTAACACCAAGAAATTTTAGAAAGATTAAATTCCAATTCAAAATTCGAATTAATTTTCAAACAATAATCGAGTTATAACAGAAATGAAGGAATAATGTGAATAATAATAAAGAGAAATGAAATCAAACAACAATTATTATCTCGGCACACAAAATCCAAGGCAACAAAAAAAACCTCGATGCGCACACAAACTACCATAACTCAAACTGTCAATTGGAATTATGATAGTAGATATATATTATAATTTACAATATACACTCATACCTCGCTATACGGCTGCTCTTTATACGGCTTTTCGCTATAACGGCCTACTTTAATTACGGCACTTTTTCGATTTACGGCCTAAAATGTTTTGTTATACAGCCAAAAAAAGTGTGAATTGTGTATGTGAAAGTGTATGGAATTGTATCAAAATATTTGATTCGTTATGCGGCGTTTCGCTTTGCGGCCAACTTTCCTGGAACGTATCTAGGCCGTAAAGCGAGGTATGAGTGTATTTACAATATATATTAATATATATAACAATATATATTTTTTTTCTAATTACTAAAAACAAATTTTTGTAAAAGTTGCTTGTAGATTTACGGACTTTACTATTCTCAAAATGAACATTCAAAATATAAAAAATTGGATTATTGAGTATTACACTTTGATATTGTCTGTAATTCTTTCTTTAATCATTTGAAGTTATTTTAACAGTAATCAAATTTGCATAATTATTACTGAAAATTTAAGGATGAACTATTGAAATTCTGTTTAATCAAAAAATAAAAAGTTAATTTAATTCCCAGCTTTAATTTTCTCGGTTTTACGCTGGCAATTATCAAAAGAAATTGTAAAAGATCAATTTCCAAGAAAATTATTCTAAAAATGAGGCATCAGTTTTTTCTTAGTCAAATTAATTACATAAAATTTAGCACAAATGATCAAAAATTTATTTCTACGCAAATCAAATTCTATGGCTTTGTCTTTATTAAGTGTTAAATAAAAATCTTTATAGATTTTAAAATAAATATTTTCTGTTATCACAATGTAAAAAGTGCTTTTAGAATGAGAATTAAAAATTTTTTATATTTTAATGTTTTAATTATTTTTGTCATTTTATATCTTTTTTTCATATTTTTCACTGTTTTTACTAAATTTTGCGTGTTGAAAGGATTTTTCTTGACAGTGGCATAGCAATAACTTTGTTAAATAATATTTTCTTGTGTTTTATCCTATTTCGGAGAATTCGGAACTTATTGCACCCCCCCCCCTGTTATTTGCATCACTATACCTACACCAATTATTTATTAAAAATATTATTTATGTTTATTTTCTATTAATATTCATGAAATCAGACTTATGGTTATCAGTGAAATAAACAAAATAATATTTAAAAAAATAAAGATTATCATGGATCATTTCGCGTAAATGCATGCATAATTATATTTAATTTGAACTGGTATTTTCAATTTGCTAAATTGCTGTACAAATGGATTTTCTATTAGATAAAAATTAACTTTAGTAAAAATTATGTTTAATCAACATCCATTTACCTCCAGAAATGTGTATGATTTTTAGAGATGGGTAATAATAGTAATTTATTAATAATTATTTTATTAATCCCTTTAAAAAATAATATTATATTTTTATCTTCAATTATTTTTTATAATGATTGCATTTCTAAAATTAATTTATTAATATTAATTACTAATAATTATTGTGAGGAATTAAATTAAATTGAATATCAATTAATTTTATATTAAATTGTTATATAACTAAATACACAATAATATTTATTATCAATATTTATGACAACGAATTTGTTGAAATAATAGAGCAATTTTGAATTAAAATTTGAATAAATAAATAATAATTATCTTCTATATTTAAGATATAACAATTATTAATAATAATTTTATCACTAATGCTAATCCTAATAATTGCATAATTCAATAAAATTTAAAAATACTAAAACGATTATTTAAAACCAAAAATTACAATAAATCTTTAGAGTAAACCATTTTATATTTGTGTAAATGTTTTTATAAAAAGTAATCAAAAATGACCTCAAGACAAATATTTCAATTGAACATAATATGTAAAAGTATTTTTGAAATTTATGTGAAATAAATATGTACAGTTAGTTATAATTAATTAAACAATAATAATAATTTTTTAATTTTCAAACGAATATATATATATATATATATAGGTTTTTCTGAGTCCACCTAAAATAGACCATGTCAAAATAATAAGATAATAAATAGTTTATTTTCATTATATTTAAATAATTACTTAGGATTAATTTAATAAAAAAATATTAGATTTTTAGTTTTATTTATAAATATATCACTATTTGTGAATTTATTGATTGTACAAATAAATTCCATTCCTTGTATAGTGTACTCGGCCATCTTCTCCTTTGCACTATTTTAACGCTTGACCACTAATTTAAATTCTATAAATTTATTCGCTAGCTTAAACATAAATTGTTTACTTCATTATGGAATTTTTTTCTAAATTTGCAAGTCAATCATTCAATTACCTTCGTTTAGAAGAACTGTTGCTGCGTGAGGCAGATGCCTTACTCTAATTGTTACATGTAATCCAGCGGACTGTAAAGTATCTACAGCTGCTTTGTGAGTGTAGCCAAGCAGAGATTTCCCATTTAATTCCAAAATCGCATCTCCCACAAAGAGTTGATTGGTCTTGTCAGCTTAATGTAAATATTAATCATAAATCATTTTTTTTTATTATTATTATTGCTTAGTTTTTATTAGCATAAGTTTATTGTTTTTCACAAAAATATTTCAATGAATAATTTACACATGGTAAATGAAAATTATAACAAAAAATATATATTTTTCAATTTTCTTCAAAATTTAATGAATAAATTATTTAACAAAATTATATAATTATTATTTTCTCATTAAATAACAATAATTCTTCTAGTCTTTCCAAATATTTATTGAATTAGATAAGATTATGAATATTTTAGCTTTTCTAAATGCATATTATTTAACTAAGAGTTTGAAATCGAAAAATATTTCATTATAATAATGAAAAGGTTCCAATGAATTTATGTTAAATATTAAAAACATTTTTAATGATATTTCATTTATTTTCTTTTTGACAAAAGATCAAATATTAAAACTCTTGATAAAGACAAAGTCGAAATTATTTTGTTGAATATAACAAACAATATTTGATCTTTTGTCAAAATGAAAATAAATTTAAAGGTGACCAAAGAAACATTTTTAACATAGTTTTTTTTCTTGACGGAATCGGGAATTCGGTCTACTTATCTATGAAGGGTTTGATCTCAAAATATTTAAAAACATAAATTAATAGTGGGAAATTATTTTAAAAATTAAATAAGAAATCTAATTTCCTTTTCATTATATAGTTAATTATAGTATTATTATAAGAACTTTTATTTCTTCCAATTTCACTTGAAAAAGGCAGTGCCGAAAATTGATTGAGTATCAACAAACATCGATATATTACTGATTTATAGTCTTCAAGCTCTCTTTTTAATTCAATAGTTAATTATATCATTAATTATATTATATCATTAATATCATTATATCATTAATTACAGTACTAAACTTCAAAAAAACTTGTTTATTTAAACTGGCTTAATTCTGGTGTTTTTAACGAGTTTTTTGTGATATATCTATATATAGTTTGATATGCCACCCAAAGGTTCTCAGTGAAGCCGAAAATATAAATGTTTCTTTTCGTTTGTGAATTTTTAAATGTAACGAACAAACACTTAAATTACTGTTTAATTTTATACTATAGATCTGTGTTTCCCGACACTTTTTATGCTATGCCCACATAAACTTTTCTACAATTTCTATGAGCCCTATGTAACATACATGTTTCAATATTCCAAAAAGGAATTATAATAAAAGAAATTATGCATATTTAATACATTAAGTGAGAACTAAATACACATCATTACAATATATATTTTTAATTCTTATATCATATTTATATAGATATGTATATAGAAATATAGAATGCATAAAAATGCATAGAAAAAATTATATATGTATTATTACTAATTTATTTAGTTTTTAAATTGAAATGTTTTAAAAAAAAATTTAAGTGAATAATAATAAATTCATATTTCAACAGCCCTTAAATTTCATACGTACTTTTTTTGTATATATTTTTGTTTACTACCCCCTGTGAGGCGTGACCTGCGTTGGGAAACAAGAGTATAGATCAACGGTTTATAATAATATTATTTGTTTATGAGGTTTTATGATTTTTAATTTTTTTTTATTTAATTCAAAATTTTTATTAAAAAGTTCAATATTTCATTAGATTTTCAATTTATATAAAATGCTTGAATTTAAAAACTTAAAAGTTTCCTTCACTTTATAAAGATTAATAAATTATTATTTTGTTTTTTAAGTTAATTATTTTTCTC
Organism: Schmidtea polychroa; assembly: GCA_959609185.1. Lineage (NCBI taxonomy): Eukaryota > Metazoa > Platyhelminthes > Tricladida > Dugesiidae > Schmidtea > Schmidtea polychroa. The sequence goes on from CAUHTR010007726.1 coordinate 226,982, forward strand.
ATTAATTTCCCTGATATTCTGCCTCTCAACACTTCAAAGAAAATGTTAATAATTCACTTATAAATGTCTGATTAATTGTTGCAACTTTTTTCTTAACAACAATCTATTTGATTAATACATGAGATTCACAGTTATGACCAATTGTAAAAAAAGAATCAAAGGGGCTAAGTAATTAATTCTTATAAATCATAAAATAGAGAAATACTATTAGTTTTCATAAATATGTATAATTAAACAAAACTTATAAAAATTTCATTTTATTTACGATTTAGTTTCCTTTCCTTTCAAGCTACAGAAGACATCATTGATTTAAAATCGGAAAGAATAAAAATAAACGAAATCATAACTAACAAATTACAAATTTAGAAAATAAGAGATTTTAATTATTAATTTTATTCAATAAAAATACAAAAAAATGCAAAAAAACGGATTTTGTAATTGACACCTAAAACTGTAAAATGGCGATTATCTGTCACTTGATAGCCCGTGAATTTAATCGTCAAATATTTTAATAATTGATGAAATACTAAATTTGTTTTAATCAAAACATTTTTTGCAATTTTTACTATTTATTATCAATATTTATATAAAAGTTGTTTTATTTTGATTATTTTAATAACAAACTTGTTTGCTTACGCTTATTTAACAAAATCCATTTAGATATGTATAAAAAATTATACTTTTAGCCATTACTTATGATTAAATTATTATAGAGAAAATAGTAAAATTATAGAAAATATCAGAAAGTTTATTCCATTGTAAAAGTAATACTTAAAATAATTAGAAAAATATATTTCTGTCTTATTTTAAATAATGAATATTTATTAATAATAATAAATATAACAAAAATTTCAAAACTTGTTTTGTAGTTGTGCGTTGCTTCTTTAAATTGTTACTTTATTTTGAACTTCTAATGTTTAATTTTAAATCAGAAAATAAAATAAACTATGGAATTCTAAAAATGGTGGGACTTGGAATAAGATACTCAAAATAAAAAATTACAATACATTTTCCATTTAAATATGTATTCAGGCGCAAATCCAAATAACCATCAGTGTGTAAAATTATGTTACATTTAAATAAATGGTATTCAAAAGGAAGATTATAAAAGATAAGCAAAGGTTAAAAATGAAGAATAGAGTATTTTAGAAATGGATATTTCAAGTGAGGGCAATTTAAATAAATTTAATTAAATAAAGTATTAAAAGACAAGAGTAAAAAGTTACAGAAATATTACTATACGAACCAATCGAAAAAATTTGATTCTTTCAGATAATCAAAATCAAAAAACCAAAGATAAACTTAATTGAATTTAATATGTTAATAAAATTAATTTCAAATTATTGTTGCTATTCTTTTTTCTAACTGTTATTATGGCCTCTTGAAATATCTTTGCTATCTTATAAACTTCATTTTTATAAATGTTCTTTTTTTTCTTTTTTTTCTTGTAGATATTTAAATTCCATGCTTGATTTTTACGATTTGATATTGAATAAAAAATATACTGTAAAACCTCTATTAATCATCCCACGACCCCTTTATTTGAAAATAAAATTTTAATTTAAAATAACTCCCCCCCATCTAATAATTCCGTATATGAAAACAAAATGTCTACGATATTTTTGAGCTTCAAGACACTGAAGTACAGCGCCACTATCATCCTTTTATTCACAAATTACTTTTAAAAACCACCACAATTCTATAGAATTTGTTTGCTGTAACTTAGAATAATTTTTCCAAAACTAATTCCCATTCCGTCAATCTTGATAAGTGTAATGTAAATAATAGCAGCTGAATTCTTGATGAACTAATTCTCGTTTAGTCTCATTTTTCAAACATTTTTTTAAACAAAAGATTGCCGCTTTTTAAGATTTGACTTAAAAATTATATTTTCAATTGAAATAACAGATTTTTGTGTTAAATTCATATGGGACATTTTTCTATATTAATAATAATATACTAATATATAAATTATTGACTGTTACAGAAAATTTACAACATCTAATGACAATAAATTATTAACAAAAGTAACAGTGCTGTCAAATATTTTGTATGGTATGCTAGACTTATTTAATTTGTAAACTGGCTAGATTTCAAATTATACATATAAAGATGTGTATGTATTTTAATTTTAGGATTTCTGTCTTTTTAGCAAATGGGCGGAACCACAATAACAAATAATAATATTAACATTACAGTATATGATATAAGATGCAACTGAAATTTAACTGTAGGTCACAACAATTTTGATTTTTTAGTGCAGTATATTGTTAGAGTAATTGAGAGTCGTATTTCGTTTACAGGGCAAACCTTTTTAGTACTTGGGAAAAGTAGATAATTGATAAATGATGAGCATAGTAAATGTAAACAAATGAAGGAATTTTATACAGTGAACTCAATTTATAATCATAAAAACAGCAGACAAATTTTTTTAATTTTTAATTACAAATTTAAAAATATCCTTGAAAATTTACAGGAAAAAATTTATTTAGCAATTAATTAATAAGAAATTTTTCATTTCATTAAGATTAAATTATTTAATAATGAATAAATAACTGTAATGAATTGATTATTTATCTTAATAAAATTTATTTTTAATAATTAACATTGTAAACAATTTCATTTATAATTTATTTCAGATAATTATTTAAAATTGAAAATATAGCTATAGTAATTAATATTTTAAGTTATTCTTCGTATATTTTCTCATATTGAATAATTAATTTATTCTGTTATTTCTGATATAATTTCACATAAAAAGGCAAAATTCTTGTTTTACTAAATAGATAATTGAGGAACTTTTAATTATTTTTACAATTTTTAGCTAAATTTGAATTTTCTTTCTCATGAAATTATTTTAGTAAATTAGCATATATTCGTTGTTCATTATATATCATCACCATCGTGTATTATTAGGATAAATAGTAAATAAACGCATAATCTGAAGCCCTAACTATTGTGAAATAGTTAATATTAACTTTTTCTCCCCGTGTTGCAATGGTAACCTGACAAAAGTGCGCAGTTTAAATATGAAAATCAAAACTAAATTACTTGGCGAGACAGACTAAACGCAATTGTAACATGACCCAATTAACTTGTCGTTTAGGTATTTATGGCAATAACCTTATTGGAAGTAAGTTAAAGCGATTAGTTTAAGAAATATTGTTGGTGACCCGACAATGGTGCGATTCTTAGATTTAAAAACTACGTAGACGTGAAGTGAAAGCTAAATAACTCGGACGCGACAGATTAAGCCCAATTGTATGATGACCCAATATCGTTGTATTTTTGGAAGTCAAGCTTGGAGGATGCTTCATTTCATCTTGGCCAGTATTTTTGACGCAAAGTTCAATATCTTCATTTAGCAGAGTCTTATCGTGATGATGCCAATCTACAAATGCTCGCTAAAATTCTCTTGGCTTTCAACTTTATTTTAATAGGTAAGGTTCGCTGTTATAAGGAATGTACAAATCTGGAAAGTTGGAGCATTAATCAAAACAGTGCATAAATCAATTTTTGTAGGAAATTGTAGTGCTACCAGCTTTATAGTCAGCGCTTTAGTAAATACAGCAAATTAAAAATGAGTTGTCGGTAAACGATGTTTCAAAGCATCAGTTTGAATAAGAATTCGACAGCGTCTTTCATGATAACTAATACGTAAGCGGGAAGAACAACGAATATAAAGACAACTATACAGACATCGAGGAAGTTGCTGCCGTACAATACAATCCAAAGAGGTCACAATATCTTGATGAGTTTGATTTTAGGAGGCTATGTAGGATATGTCGTAGTTCTCAGGGATCAATAATCTATGTGGCGTAATGAAGATAGTGTAGTGTTTCTCCCTAGGTATTCACGCACTAACGTGTGAAGGAATCAACTTTATGTCGACGCTTGACGTAAAATGTAATCATTCTTGTCTCGTAAAAAACTTATTGTAAACTATAATAAAATTTTGAGAAAGTTTTATCTCCTAATTATCATTGTAGTTTAGCACAATTGAAATTTTACTTTTTTAATTTAATTTTTTTTATAGATAAATATAATTTTTAAATTCAAATTAAAAATAAATTTTTACTAAATTTTTATTTCATGATTAACTTAAAAAAATTTCTTTATTTATATTTTAATTAAAAATATTTATTTTAGGAAACAAACATTGTAAACAA
>CAUHTR010007727.1:0-191712 GCA_959609185.1 Schmidtea polychroa
TACTTTGGTATATATTTCTTCTGAATTATTTGTTGATATCATGTCATCTTGACAATAATTAAAAAAAATAAAAGTAACAAACATCTTTACCCTTTTCTGAATTGGATTCTTTATATCCTAAAAAAATCAACACTTAACATTTGATATATATATATTATATATTGTATAACTATACATCATTAGATTTTCTGACCTAATATTACTATAGAGCATAAATTTATAATTGACCAAATTATTTTTTATTGTTATTCTATTTGTAAGACTTTTTAACAATTTTACTAGTTGTTTTATTTTTAAATATTTTCCTCCTATAGCAAATTTAGTTAATAAGCAATTTGTTTTAATCCATTATAATTTCTAAAATCACTCATTCAAACATCAAAATAGTCAATTTAATGCAAAACGAATATTTTTTATGTGGATTTAAAAAAATGAAGATATGAAGTATTGCAGTATTGCAACATGGCAAATTAATGTTTACATTATCTAAGTTTATGCTTTAACTGTAACATATATAACCTTTAATAATTTTTCGAATTTAATATGATACATCAATTAGTATAGCATGAAAAAGATTCCTTTTGAAAATGTCACCCGAAGGATGGATGTTCTGAAATGAAGATAGAAAATGAAACCAATATTTGTACATTTATTTTCTGTAATTTTTTCTAAGGTATCCTAATGTTTGTGTTTCTTCTGTACATAACTTATATTTGGTCCTATTATCTTCTATTACGAAACTTTCAAGAATATATCTACTCATTAATGAATAGTATAAAAAATTTAAATATCTGGTATTTACTCAAATTTGAAAATCTTTAATAAATAAAAATTAAAAATGTATAAAAGGTAAATTTTAGATAAATTTTGTTATAGTTTACATTGCAAAAATGTGTAAGGAAAAACAAAATATATATTTCTTGTTATTGTAAGAAAACATAATTTTTATAATTTTGTAACGAAATCTTTATTAATAACGCTATTTTATTTTGTTATTGAGTAATTGCCGTTACGTAAGGAATAACGTTTTGCAACACCGTAAAGAAGAACATGTGATGATGTTTTAATTAAATTGTAATTTAAAATTGTGGTTTATGACTTTTTCAAAAATCAAATATAAAGAAATGAAAATAAATTCAATTTATAGTAGATTGTACTCAAATATTTTTAATTATAGCAATTATTTTAATGACATCTATTAAAAATATATTAACAAAAAACAAAATATTCGAAAAGAAATTCTTTAAAAAAAATCCAAATCCATTTTCATTAAAATTGATAATTAAATTTATGTTCACCTCAATTAAAAAAATGCAAATCGGTTACCATGGAATTAAATAATTCTTTTAGATAACAATTAATTAAAAATATCCATAAATTTGTTTCTGTAGACTACAAAAGTTCGATAAAAATTTTAAATTACTAAAAATTCCCATTTTCCAAATGGGATTTCATATCATCAAACCAATATAGAAATATATTGAAGTGAATATTTAATAAATAAATAATAAAAAATAATAATTTGATTTTTAATTAAAATGAATAAATCAATAAAATAAACAAAAAAGTATTAATATTTATTTTACAAATATTAGTAAATTATATGATAAGAAGTCGGAAAACTTTGGTTATATTAATGAAGTATATCGGTAGATTTACAACTGAAAATTACCAATATTTGTACAATCGTTATAATCGACAAAACAAGGTATCGAAACAAAGATAATTATATAATGTATAAATATAATTTAATTTTTATTTTCTAAAAACGAGAAATCATTATGAAAAAAAGTGATACATTAGTAAAAAGAGAAAGATTATTAGGAAACAAAAAAAAGAAAAATTTGACTGGCAATGACCTACAAAACAACTGTAAGCATATAAGTTGATAAAACACGGTAAAATAAAATAGTATAAATAAATTGAGAAATTACAAAATTATTTCCTAATTTAATCTTTCGACAATTATATTTACTGAAAAAATTAGTTTTATCAAATATTCAAGATTTAAATTATTAATATCTTTATTTTCGGTTTCTCTTTGATATTTTTGTGAATAATCTTTCTCCAACAAACGATATTTTTTCTTGATACGATTAACAAAAATCTTGAACCGATTCAAAATCTAGTTTCCTAAGATTATCTAAACTCATTAAATTTTCAATTTTTTTTTATTTAAAATGAATTTCTTTACAACTTTTTTTCAAATGTCCGAAGTTGTTTTAAATAGAACTTTTGATCAATGGTTTAAAACAAAAGTCAAGGAAATTGAAAATTATATTAATAGATCAATGGTATAAAGGATAAGGGATTTTACTGAAAGTTTACTTTGTGTTATGAAAATAATTGTTTAAACTTAATTTCATATTACCTTGAAGATTCAAGAATTTGGATGTCTCCTTGTCACCTTTTCCGGAATCGAACCATCTACAAAATAATAAATATATTATGCATATTTATAAATATATCAATACACATTGGCGGGAAATACAAATTGAGTTTGAGTTAAAGGATCTTCTACCATAATTTTGTTGCAAAACCACCCAGTATTTGGCAAATTCGAGTGAACAGTCACTTTGCATCTTTTTAGTTCACCAAGATATACACATTCGATTGTCATTTGATCGGTCTGAGAAAAAAATGTAATTTAAAACAACATACTTTTGTTTATTTACTATTCCCCGCCTAAAGCTCGGTTCCATATCCATGAATGGAGAATAAAATTCCCGATCTCCACTATCACCGTATTCTCCATACAACCCAACCGAAATTGGAACGTTACAATCAGAATCAAGTTCCGTTCCTGTGACTAGCCAGACTTTATATTTAACAATAGGGATATTTTCGTCTGTTGAAATGACTACTGCTTCTCTACTCAATTCATTGTCTTCATAACCTCTTCCAAAGTAACGATTATTAAAAGGGAAAATGTATCTGTCTTCAGTGACTATATTTTCCATAACAATCTAGAATTTTGATAATAAAAAATAATTGATTCAAACTGAATTCTTTTACGAATTTCATTAAATAATACTGAAATTTTACATACAAAAATATATATTTTGAAAAATAATTTAAATATATATTGCAAATTCTATAGAAATTGGCATGGGCTTTTAAGTATGGAAGACATTGAATAATGTTACACATTCCTTTTAAAAGTCACCCTTAATTTAGTTCTCTCAAATTTCTAAACTTTTGACGGTGCCGGATCTATAGAGGTAGGGATGGGTGGGAGCAATCTTTCATACATTTTTGAATTTTGGAGCTCTTGATTAATTTATTAAAACTTTCAACTTTTAATGTTAGGAGATAATTTTCGAAATTATAAACTCAAGTTATTTAAAATAAAATATATTTAGTTTTCTAGACTATTATGACACCTACAACTTTGACTGATTAGATGACCTTGACTTTGTCCCCCCCCCCCCTACTAGATGACCTTGAATCACCACTGAGTTCTGATAGGTTATTTATGATTATGCTAATAGCTTATTTTAATAATAAAATCATATCAATTTTAGTTACCTGTTGCAAACACCAGAATGGTGTAATACCAACTTCAAGAGCTTTTAACTCAAGCCGTACTTTATATAAATAACCAATAATTGGCATATTTATCTGAAAATGAAGGTTAAGAAACATATTCAGGTAGATAATACCTTAAATTCATTCATTGAACCAGCCAGAAACAATTCATTTTTATCTCCAGATTTGCCTAGAATAATCGGACCAGAACAACCTTCCTCGCCATATACATATAAAAACACTTCACATCTTTCAGCTGTTTGAGCTGAATATACAAACACTTTCCAGTCCCCTTCTGTTAATGAAGGTTTATACTTATAGACATCAAATGGAATACATTAGTTATTTACCTGTGTAATAATCCTTTTCTGCTGCCATTTCTGATATTTCTGCAGTATTTATGGATTGTGGAGGTAATGTTTGACGCGCGGTAGCAAATTCTGTGGAAGTGTTCACTAAAGAATTCGCAATTTCAAGATTAAGAGGATCTTCTCGTGGAGAGGTTTTCGGTTTGATACCAACTAAAATAAAATAAACTTAAAATAACTTAAATCATAAATATTGTTTAAATCATATATTGTTTATTTATTTATTATTTATTTATTTATTGTTTATTTCTTCAAGCTCTTTTTGATAAATATATAAAAATTTTTATAAGATATTTCTTTACAATTAATGCTTAAAACTTTCATAAAGAATTTATTGTAACTTTGTTCTTTAAAATTAAGTCACAACTGTATTTTTCCTAAGTTAATTATGAATAATAATTACTCTTTATAAGTATTAGTTAATATTAATTTTCCAAAGAACAAAAAGAGAAAACCGTATTTATATGGAAGAGCCTATTGGAAAAAATTGTAAATTCAACAAAAGAATTCTGAACAATATATGGCCTCATACATGCTGACAAAATAGTTAGATTTTGGGATAGTTTTCAAGTGACTTTTAATATGACTATAAAATTTCAAGGGAGTTCGTTGGACTCTACTACACCATTGAAGGTTAACACGTCATTGTCACGTTGTCACCTGCAACGGACTCTTATCTTTTCAATGAAGCCGTGGAGATTATTCGTAACTCGAGCTTCTTAAGTTATAAAATGATTAAAATGAGAGCAATATTATAAACTAAAAGGAGTTAAACAATTTTAGAAAAATGATATTTTGGCTTGTGGCTAAAACTTGTAAAACAGCGACGCAGTCAAAACATTGGCAGAAAATTATTATTTTTAGGATGAGAATATCGTTATTTAACATTGAAATTTATTGAAGTAATTAGAATACAACAAATTAGAAATTGTAAATATGATCTATTTGTTAGAATGGTAAAAGTATGGGAAGTGAACACGGCGAATGGTAAATGATGAGATGAATAATTAAGAGATATAATAATTAGAAATTAATTCTTGGTTTTTAGACCAAGAAATAGAAATTAATAAATTAATTAGGAAAACAAATAAATTAAATTCAAGGAAGCGATCGCCTGACTCAGGGGTTGGGAACCTGCGGCTCTTGGATAATATTTTGCCGAAATAGGTTTATTTAAAAATGTTAAGTTACATTGTATGCATATTGAATGATGTGTATACCATGGTATTTTTTCATGTGGCATTTTAATTTTTGAAATTGAATCAAAATTTAATATTTGGCTCTTTGCAATGAAAACGTTTAAGACCCCTGGATAACTGGACAGACATTAATTGTGACGAGAAGAGAACAAACAAAATGTGGAAAAAAAGTGTATAAATAAAAAGAGAATCAAATTGAACAACAAAAATAGAGAAAGCACAAAAACTAAAAAGCGTGATTGTATAAAGGATATTCGGATTCATTTAGCTAATTGGTTCTTAAATAGTTATGTCATTGGGTTACCTGTTATTAGAATCAGTCAGAATTGTATTGATTGAATTTGAGAAATTAATTGTGAACTATGATATTAATAAAAGTTATTTGTGTTGAGTTACTAATTATTTGTTCAAGAGCACATGGAGTCAGACCAGTAGTTCAACCCTAGTGAAACTGTAACTTTATTATTATTATTATTATTATTATTATTATTATTATTATTATTATTATTATTATTATTATTATTATTATTATTATTATTTATATTATTATTATTATTATTATTATTATTATTATTATTATTATTATTATTATTAATCAAATGAAATAGTATTTATTTTAATATTATTTTATAAACATGACTCTAGAATATTTGTTTGTTAGAATTATTGTTTTGAAATAGAATATGACTTTTATTACAAATTGAAATGTCTATATTTTTATTTCACATTGCTGGGAATATTCCCTCTTTTATCTGATCGATCGGGTCTCACTGCGCTTCGGGTTTCTTTCAGTGCTCGGGTTTCCCATGGCCTCGGGCTTTCCATTGGCTCGGGCTTCCCACTACAGATTAATTAATTTTAATTAATTTGTTTTTTCGCATTAGCTTTCTCTGTGAATCCCTTATTAAATTTTCATTATACTTTCTGAATTTGTTTTTAAATTTGAGCGTTAAACCATATCCGTTTCCACTGTTTAATATCGAGTTTTAATTTTTAGTTAATTTTAATTAATTTTGTACTTTTAGTGATTTTAACTATATTCGTTATACCTTCCTTTTATATATTTATATTTTTGGTTTATGTACTGACCCCTAACTATATATTGCTTGATGTCAAAAATACTACATCTATCAGATTATCGTAAAATTTGTTGTGTGTTCTCTCGAAGAGTAGGAAAAATTTTAATTTTAAGTTTTGACAAAAGCCAATTGCAATAATAGAATTCGAAAAGTAAGCAAAACTAACAAAAATGCATTTCTTAGAATAATATAATACTTGCTCTGTTTAAAATGTAGTCTTACTAGGATATCAAAAACGTATCCCTTCAATAATATTCTCTATAAATAATATATTATTTATTGGTATGAAAATATTTTGTTTTAACATGTCTGTATATTTCAGCATGAGAGCGCATTTTTAAATTGCTGCAAAGTCACTCTGTATCATATGGAATCGAAAATTGTTATTTAGTTTTCTCTAAACAAGTGGTATGAAACTTACAGCAACATATACCTTCAAAGTGCAAACGTGATCACAAGTTGTTGTTTGATAATAAAAGTTTAACTTTCAACATTTCTCGTCAAATAAAATAAATGTTTTATAATAATAATAATAATAATAATAATAATAATAATAATAATAATAATAATAATAATAATAATAATAATAATAATAATAATAATAATAATAATAATAATAATAATAATAATAATAATAATAATAATTATAATAATTATAATAATAAAACATAATGATATAACAATAATTATAGCATTTAAAGAAATTTGGGTCATTGCTTTAATATATTTCAAATGAATTTTTGCATTATTTTTTAAATAGATTTCAAAAATACAGGGAAATAAATATTTGAATAACTTTCTTTCTCGTCAAATTAAAATCAATGTTTTCTGTAAATTATCATCAATAATGAATTATTTACATTTTATAACTTCAGGATAAAATCTGACATTTTTATCTCCAGTGTCGACTGTAGGTTTAATTTCTCCATCTAGCGTCATCCCTAAATAAATTCCACGATTTTCAATAGATTGCAACGTAACATATCCATATTCTTTGTACTTTTCCACTTTAAACAAACAATCCTTTTCTCCAGATCCCTATTAAAAAAATAAAATAAAATGATTGACACATGCTTCAAACTTTTTGTAAAAAAATATTATATATATACTAATAAATATATAATTACTCAAAATAGAAATAAATATAATATTTAATAAAAATAAATAAATTAAATAAATAAATTAAATAAATAAATTAAATAAATAAATTAAATAAATAAATTAAATAAATTAATTAAATAAATAAATTAAATAAATAAATTAAATAAATAATAAATAATAAAAAATAAAAAAAACCCGATTATTAAGCCCATCACATTTTTGAACTGTCAATAAATTAATTTGGGTAATGATAAGAAAGTTATTATTATAGAAAATTTAACGACTTAAAAAATGATGTTGTTTGGTATCTCGTTAAAATAGGCATTATATCAAATGTTCGTATAACTGACCAAGAGTTGCTCGCATCAAAGAATGAATCGGTTACTTGGGAAATTTTGTAGGGACGTGGAAAGGGACAGTTTGTTAACTGGATTTCAGTTCTGGAAGTAAGAATTAAAATGTTATATTTATTTTCTGAAGAATAAATTTCTATCATCGTCAGTATAATCTTTAGCAAGTTGTTGGATGTCAAAATATTATACGCTATCCGTTTTACAGAACAATTGATAGTATATTTAAAATATTGTATAGAGAGTGACATAAAAGTTTTATTTTTGAGCATTTAAATAATGCTCCCGGAGAATGACATTTCAAAATAACTGAAATGATGGAACGTTAACATGGACCTTACTGGAAGGACAATCAGAAGTTTACAGTATTAGATACTGAATAATATACAAGAAAGTCAAGTTTTATCAACTGACTTGCAGTAAAAATAAAAATTATGCAAAAGAATTCGATGTCTGTGAATTGAAATTATGCTTCTTAAAAACTATAAAAGACATTTCAAAAGCGGTTCATTTCACAAGAATTGTCAATATAATCAAACATAAATGTCAAATTGATAATTTCTTTTTAATAAGGTTACCTTACAGTCGCATCGTCCGTTTTTAATTCGAATGAACTGATTCGGAAAAACCATTGACTCAAACATATAACATTTTTGATCGTCATTAATTTTATGAATCATAAATTGAGCGGTTTTATTGCGTTTTCCAGTTGCAATTAATGAATTGTTATGGGTCACAGCCAATGTTTGAATGAGGCTCGTAGAAAACCAAATTATAGATTCATTTCGAAAAACGCCCTGAATAAAAAATATATTACTATATATTGCGAATGACAATAATGATGATGATGATAATAATAATAATAATAATAATAATAATAATAATAATAATAATATTAATAATAATAATAATAATAATAATAATAATAATAATAATAATAATAATAATAATAATAATAATAATAATAATAATAATAATAATAATAATAATAATAATAATAATAATAATAATAATAATAATAATAATAATAATAATAATAATAATAATAATAATAATAATAATAATAATAATAATAATAATAATAATAATAATAATAAATGGATTTATTTTAAACAATTACTATGACAGTTTAAAACGATATTATTTAAACATTCAATAGTACAAAGAATATAATTAAATTCTTTCTGTTATTGAAGAAATGTCTTTTCATTAATTTTCCTTTATCTTTTATGTTAATTGAAAATCTACACAAATAATAGATTTACAAATAACAATATATAAAACTTATTAAAAATACAAAAAAGAAAATATTTCTATAAATAATTAAAATTTATGTTTGGAAATTAAAATCAAAACTATTATTAATAAATTTAAATATTATAAAATCTTTGATTTAAAAATCTAAAAAATATGCCAACTTTCTTACTAGAAGTAGTAAAAAGGTATAAGAAAGCTCTGATCTTTTTGTTCGATTGCTCAGTATCGAATTTTCTTATGCCTTTTTATTACTACTCTAAAAAACTAATCTTCTTAGAAAAACAATGTCCATAAAAAATAAAAATTTTTAGAAAATAATTCTTGGAAAAATTCTCGGTAAATTCTCAGACTCGAAAAAATATTTTGGAAAATTTTAAGAAAACAATTCTTTCGAGATTTCGAGATCTGACACTGGATATTATCAGGTAATTGCGTTTCTAAAGATTTGTCGACCTTTGGGGAAGAGCATTTCATTGATTTGAAAGAAGATTTGTTGCAAAAAACCACTTTTGGACAAGTTGAGATTTCAGAATTTCGGATCAGCCTTCGCAGTCCGTATCCAGAATTGTACTTAAAAGCCCTTATAATTTTGCTGCCGTTTGTAACTTCCTATTTATGTGAGCTCGGATTCTCAACACTTGACTGAAATCAAGTCCAATAAGCGAGAAAGATTGCTGATGGTTGACAATTAAATGAGAGTCTGCTTGTCAACGATTGAACCAAGAATTGAAAATTTTTTTGCTGTGAAAATCAATATCATGCCGCTTATTAAAACTACTAAAATAAAATTATATTTTAATTTTTGACCTTTATAATTGTTGGGGTTCCGCCGACAAAAAAAGTTTGGGAATCACTGACTTAAAATATATCTTTCATCGTCAAAAGCATCTGGAGCTTTTTTATATGGATTTCAAATAATATATGATGGTGGCTAGAATTTAAACCCCAACTTTTAACAGATTTTCGAATTTTACCATCAAGACATTCTACGGCTACATCAAAAGTATAATTTTTTTATGATGAGTTTTTGCATTTTTTTCAAAATCTAGAATATCTAGAAAATACATTTTAGATTCTAAACCATCAATAAACATTTTTAAAACTTTTTAAGATTTAGAATGTTGATTGTTGGAGATTCTGGTAGTGGTAGAAGTGTTTTACTTTTGAACATGTTATTTATACCTCACTTTTTATATTATAATAATTTAATAATTTTTAGTAAAACAATATATCAACCAGAATTTCAATTATTATATCATGATTTTAAAAATAATGTAACAAAACAAACAATATTAAATATGGGTGGTTATTAGCTGTGCGCATAAATTTATTAATAAGGAGGATAAACTAACTGTGTCCATAAAACAATTAAAAGTGTTCCCACATTTTTATTAACTGTGCACATAGAATTATTGAATTTGTACTCAAAAAAATTTAAAAATACTCAAAATTTTACAAAAGTGTGCTCAAAATCATCTTTTGTCAGCAGGGGATTAATTTTAAGTAAGTGAATAAACACCTTATTTTTTTAATCTTTGGACACTTGAAGCCCGATTGTTCCCATTGTCGATTGGCGATTATCAATATATTTTGACCTTATATATTATGATGTGTCACCATTTTTTTGTACGACATCCCTTTTGGTATTGGAGTGTCATTCAATTAAAAATCCAATTAGAAAAATATCATGTGATCAACCCTATATAATGACTGTCGCCATAATTTTATTTACATGATGTAGCATTGTAGCACAGGTGCTTATTAGTATTAGGTATAAACACTATATATACTTTTATACATTTATTAATTTTTTTAAAAAGACAAATACGATTAATATGAAAATAATGAAATTCTGACTTCAAGAAGGCTGTTAAAAATACTTATTTGACTGTTGATAGTACCTTCTTTGCTAATGTCGGTTGAGTTCTTTTTCGCTTTTCCCCAATCGGAACAGTTTTTGCCAAATTTGGGATTATGACAAGTTTAAGACTAGCTGCAATTACAATTATATGCTTGTAGATGTAATTTTTTTGATAGGATGGACAGGAACATCTTGGTTCTTTCCAATTTGTTTCACTAGCATCAGTACGATACTCAGTACACCACATTGAGAAAAGAAATTCTGTGATACTCATCAAAGGACAAAGATGAACAATTTGTGGCTCCACATTATTCATTGATTTGTATTTTTGTGATCTGTGTTGTTGCTCTTCTGCTTTTGAAGAAGTACTGATTAGATCATGGAAGTTCTTTTTTTAGTTATGATTGCCCCTTTTAGCCAGCTGTAAGCAGAAGTAAAGGCAGATATGGTTACTGTCAGCTTTCTTGAAAAAATAATTGGATGATTTGCTGATGTAGGATTTCATTTGAGTGACCAGTTTTCAGCAACATCAAGTGTTGTTTTTAAGAATTCTGACATTTGCATTCTGTTCCGAAAAGTTGATTCTTTTTTTAGAGTGCTGTTAATGGACTCTATGACATTATTTATGGAAGGACTTTCTTCCAAATAGCCTTCATACCATACGACATGCTTGACAATCCATTTACTGGAGAAATATATGAGAAATTTCATCACATTTACATTCAGATCAATTTTATACTTCAGAAGAAAAGGATTGGTGGCTGTTTCTCAGAAATAGCTAGTTGTCCATCAGAATGGAATCTTGTAGAGTTTTGTCAACCGGAATGGACAAATGATTTTTAACAGCTTTCTTCATGTGAAACCAGCACATGCGGCGTATGCAGTCATTTCCCCTTGAAAAAACTGATTTGAATCCATTTGTTATGGCATCAGCGGTATCAGCAATCAATCCAACGGATCCATCATTTGGTAAAATTGGTTGGTAAGTTGCTTCAAGTCCTTCTTGCAAGCTTTCAAACATGAATTGAAAATCTCCTTGTCTTTCATTTGTGCACACTGAAATTCCAAATGGATGAAACACTTTATCCATGTCACTGGTGCCGCAAATAAGGACAGGAAAATTTTCCAAATTAGTTTGTAAGTGCTGTCTGCATGAATGAACTTTGCTGCTGATGAGATTAATAACAAGCGCCTAGTTGTGACAAAAAATCGGAATGACTCTCTCTATTGGGATGTTGAATTTTTTGGGTGTAAATGTTTGCTGTTCATCATCATTATCTATTTTTAGTTGATAAAGAATGAATGGAAAATCTAAATCTTCTGGAATGGTTGCATTTTTCTCGAGAAGAGTGACTAACTCACCAAAAGTTAGTGATTTTGAATTTGACCCTTTTAAAGTTTGAAGAAAGTTAAAAGTTGTCTATCATTTCGATTTTCAATTTCAGCATGTAAAAAGCTTCACTTTAAACAAATTCTGGCTGATGAGCTTTGACGTCTTGACACCAAGTTGTAACAGCTTTTTGATGGCTTTCTTTGTTGCTGGATTATTCCCTCTTTTGGTTTAGTTTTCTAAGATTTCGTCATGATTGTGATTAGTCGTTTTAAAATAGACAACACCATAATTGTCACTATTGTATTGAAGTTTCATGACGAATACATTGTGGTCCTCTTTTCCTGACAAGATTACAAAAGTTCAACTCTTTGTGTCCATCTCTGGTGTCATATTCTTTATTAAATGACCAAAGTTTGTTTCTTGAGAGCCATTCAACTGCTTGATCTCTATTTTGAAAAAAACTGAATTGCATCGCAATTTTTAAACAATTTGGTTTTTTGGGAACAGGTTCAGTGTTTGAGTCTGAAATATCTTCATCAGAATGGTATTGATCCAATTCCTGGAATTCACTGCTGTTGTTCATTTTGTTCATTATTATGTTATACGAAAATATAAAGCGCAAAAACAACTTCTCCTCAAATAGTTAAAAACAAGTTTGAAAGAAATAATTAATATTAAAATTGATTTTTGTTTTTAAATTTAATTTAATTCTCTTTTATAATTAATTTACCTACCCTATTAAATTTTTTTCGAGTTAATTAATTTATGTGCTTAATTAATAAATCAATGAGCACAGCAATTTCTTGGTGTCAAATAATTAATTAATTATTACATATTATAAATCCATGGGCACAATCAAGTAACTCATTAGCAAAGTAATGATTTCTGAGCACAATTTAATAATACCCCATTATATATATTTAAAAATCAAGATGAAATCCCAAAGATAAAGATTTCAGATTTGTGTGAAAGTATGAGATCAGATGATAAATCAGAAATAAATATTACGATGACCAATAAATTTTCAGATATAATTTAAATAAAAAGAAAAAGAACTTGATTGTATTTGATTATAGTGTTAATTATAAAATTCAAGAAATAATGGAATCATATTTTACAAGATGAAGACATACAAATTGTTGTTGTATTTACCTATCACAAAATTATTTTTATTTACTGAGAAGACCTATACGCGGAAACTCAAATTTTTGACATATGCGATTTTATTTTCAACATGCTTTGATGATAATTGATAGTCTTATTATTATAAGAATTATTTTTGTGTTGTTAAAATATTTTTAGATTATAAAGTTTTAACAAACAAAATTTATTAATATTTTACAAAATTTTGGATTTATGTGGGAAATTAAATTCTTGAAAAACTGTCTGAATTTTCGGGACAAAATCGAATTTTATGATTATACATGTGTATTGCACCTGAAATGTATGTATTTATTCTTAGATGTATCAAGTGATCTACTGCATTCACAACTTAGTAAACCCGGTTGAGGATGGGTCTTCCTTAATATATGTACATATTATACATAATATTAATATTATGCATAACTTGTGTTACATATAGATTAAATAAAAAAGTGAAGTAATAAACAATTCTATGACTAACTGCGACTTTAAAAGTGGAAAATATTGTGATCAATTAAAGTTTCTTTTTTTTAGAAAAATATTAAATTTAAATTATGGACAATCTGGACAGTTTATAATTATATTTAACTAGATATTCAATAAATAAAATATTTTTGCTGAATTAATTTCAGAAATCTTGAAATAATAGTGATTTCTATAGACCTTACCGAGAAGGAAGGATTTCTCTTTGATATATGATAAATTATTTTATTTATCGGGGTGTAGAAATTAAACTTTATCCAAATTTCTTTAAAAAAGATTTTATCATTTTTGGATTGCGTCATCTGTCATTATTATGTAAGTGGGTAAGCAAGAATTAATACTTTCCCTAAGGAAAAGGTATCGAGACACTACTGTAAATGTGTTTTATTCTATTTACGATGAAAGTTTTTTTAAGATGTTTTTGACTATTTTAATTTTACTAATGAAAATAAATGATTTTGAATTAATTTTCATAGTTTTAATATTTACAGATATTTATTTTAAGCTAATATTTATTGACATTACTACTGCAATAAATAAACACAGTTTCTATCAACATTTTAAAAGTATTTTGATTATTCCATTAGTTGAGTAATATGATTAAACAAATAAACTCATTTAATTAAAACAACCAACATAGATGTTCGAATTAAATTTTAATTTGATAATAATTATTTGCAAGTCATATTTTTTGTTATATCGTTATTATTGACAAATGTTCATGTGTAAATATTAATAATTTATTTTTATTATGTATTTTTATTATATTATTGGAATTTTAATATTTGATTATAATATATTCGTAACTTAACTCATTTCCAATTCATACTTATGACTGAATTTCAAGTTGATTTGATATTTGTATGGGACGTATTACAGTCACAACCAAATGAATATATAGTATATACAGTTGACAATTTATGATGCGACAAACGAAACGGAAAAATATTTTCGCAATAAACATTAACTAAGGAAAAATTCGTTTTTATTATGTGCTTATAATTTAATTTTTTTTTAATATTAATTAGATTTTCCTAATATTTATTTATTTGTTTATAATATAATCAGATTTGATAGCAGTATTTGTAAAGCATATTTTAATAAATAAAAATATTGATTTTTTTACTCAGTATGACTTTTTATTGAAGATTTATCTTTGTCTTTCTCTTTTGTTTTATTTCTAATTTTGAATTTAAATAAATAAATCTAGATTTAAACAATTGAATTTCTATAATAAATAAAACGTGGGTAAATTTCATTGTTTTTATAAACCTTCAGTTATTGAAACTAGTAAAATACTTTTCCCTTAATACAGCGACATAATTATTTGAAAGTATAATTATTTATAAATATATTTATGTTAATTAAAAAAATTCTTTTTAATATTATTTTTGTATATATTTAATTTACAATTAATTTAAAGATGAGATAACAAAAGAATAACTTAAAATGAAAAAATTGTTAAGAAAACCAAATTAAAAAATATTTTTTAATAAAACCTAAAATGACAGTAATAAAATAATATGAAAATAAGGTACAAATTATTGAAATTTCAAGAATTTAGATGAAGCTTATAATATCAATTTGTGTTAAAGGTATAAAAATTAATTTTGTTTAAAATGAAGATAAAAGAACATCAAATTAATCAAATAAAAGAAACATTGGAAATGCACTAAATATTCATTGACTTATTCAGTTATTTGAGAGATCAGGAAAAGTTTTTTGCATCAAACATTTAATATTTTTACTCATTTACAATGTCTAATTTATAATATGGTGTTACCAAGAAACTATGAATATTCTATTTATTATTATTATTATTATTATTATTATTATTATTATTATTATTATTATTATTATTATTATTATTATTATTATTATTATTATTATTATTATTATTATTATTATTATTATTATTATTATTATTATTATTATTATTATTATTATTATTATTATTATTATTATTATTATTATTATTATTATTATTATTATTATTATTATTATTATTATTATTACTATTATTATTATTAGTATAAAGTGATGATTTCTTGGTGGCAGCATTTATTATTTAAAACAATAAAGTGATAATTTAAGCCTTTTGCTGCGAATATTGTATTTAATGAAAAAATTTCGAATATAAGATAGTCCTTGTCAATCTATCTTGTCAATCCAGATTGACAAGGACTATCTTATAGTCGAAAATTTTTTCATTAAATACAATATTCGCAGCAAAAGGCTTAACTTTTCCCACTTTTTAGAATATTTCATAAATTTCCCTGACATTTCATCAAAAATCAATCTACAATAAGCATTAAATAAAAATATAACCACAGCAATGGAGATAATAAATATTTTTAAAAATATTTTCTATTATTATTATTATTAGTAGTAGTATTAGTATTAGTATTATTTTTATTATTATTAAAAAACTTTATCAAAAAAATGTTATTGAGGCAGTTGAATGGAAATCTAATATGAAGCGCTTAGAATAAATTTTGTCATAATTTTAGCAGCAACGATAAATCATTAATTAATTTCCCAAGTACAACAAAACAAATCCCATTTGAATAATTGAATGGAAAACAGGTTTAGTAACATTTATAAAAAACTGTTTACAAAATCAAGATAATTCATAAATGAATCTATTAAAAGATTGATAATATTTACATGAGAATTCAGATTGAAAATGCGAAAGCATAAATTTTCTGTGAAAATGAAAGTTGAGAACGCAAAATATTCGCTAATTATCCGACGTTTTCTAATGATAATCATTGTTTTTCTTTTTTATCTACTTGATAATTGTCGTTCATTGAAAAATTTCAAAGAAAATTGGATGTAATAAAAGCTTATAGAGATTATTATAAAAGCAATTTATCTCTTAAATTCGTTTGAAAATAATAGATATTGTCGTATATTGAGATGGCTATTGAAATGTTTGGATTTATTTTATTATACCTTTATAATGTTATTTACTATTAATAATAATAAATATTTCTATAATTGTGTAAAATTCTAACACTTGATCATGTGTTGATCCAAAAATGAAATGTATTTAAAAAGAAATATAATAACAGTCGCCAGACAAAAAAATTCCAAAAATTAATTAAAATTTTGTTAATGATATCAATATTTTTTTATTTTGAAAACAAAATCGCTGAGCTTGGCAGACTTAATAGGAGCTTGTTAAGTGGCAACATATAAAATAAAAAAAGCTTATGTTATTTTATTTAGTGATATAATCAGAAATGGTAAAAATTACTGATATAGTAAAATATTATTAATTCTATTTTATTTTTAAAAATGTAATGACATGAAAAAGCTAAAAAATTAACTAACCAACAAAAACAATAACTTGCACAAATTTCAAAATATTTTTTTAAAAATAATAATATATATTTACTGATAACGAGTATATACTACACTGTAAAATATTAAACACACAAATATATATATATATATTATATATATATTATTTATAAGTTGGTACTTATCTAAAAAGTAATGACACTCCAATGGAAAAATATTTTCCACAAATGGAAGTGTTACATTTTATTCGGAAATTTAAAAAGAAATTTGAACCAAGTATTAACTAATTACCACTGAAAAAGAATGAAACATCAATTAAATATTTCAATAATTCACGATTTATAACATTATTCCCTATTCCTAATTTGAAATTTTATTTTTCCATATTTTAAAAAATAATTTTTCAGTTTTAGTTAATGGAAGCAAATTCGACGCATCAAGAAATTGTGATTGAATATAGAAATCAGGTTCTTAAAATATATTTCAATTTTGAAAAAAATTTAATTTAATTTATTCATTAAAACAACATAAATTAAAAATTTATAAATTTGTAAATATTAATCATAACTCGATATCTTTTGATAAAGTACATCAATTTCTTTTGTCTTTAAAAATTTGTTAAATCATATATAAAAGGAACGTAGCTCAACTATTTAATGTAAATAATGTTTAGTTAAACAAGAGTGTAGTATCTTTTTGACTAAGTTAAAAATTAAAGAAAAAATCATAACCAATAATAGTTCAAATTCAACCAAGATAAAAGAAAGAAAGCATTCAATAAAAATTTTAAAAGATTTCTGAAATAAAAAGTTTTAGCTACAACGGTTTTACTTTAGGATAATTATAAATTTTATATTTCATTAACGTTATGAAAATAAAAAGAGTTGCTTAGTAGTGTGGTTAAAGTGTAAAAAAACCACAGTGGAAATCTATTCAACAAACATCAACAATAGACATGGTTCAAATCCCAAGTAAAACTATGTTTTATAAACTAATTTCAATGTTTCTGTTTTAATATAACAACATTTTTATAATTTTTTTTACTATAATAAAAAAATAGTGTATGTATTTTGTGTGTATTAGTATTCTTAATTAACTTACAAAATAAATATGACAAAATAATTTATTGAACCAGGTGTAGTGGTGAACAGGGAAGCATCGCTACAAGTCTTTCAAACACACACGGGATCGATCCATGAATTGTTCGAAACTTTTGGTCTTTCGGAAGTGCGCTTAAAATACCATTGAAATCGATTTTAAAAGCTAGAAGTATTAATAATGCGCATTACAAATATTGAATTGATCCTGATGTATGATACTGGCCATCTTATATATTAGAATTAATTCAATACACGAAGGAGGTTAAAATTAAAAAAGATGATCTGGATCATAATAAATAAAATAAAAAAATAAATATAAAAAAAAATTTCTAAGAGGACAGTTGTATAAAAAAAATAAACAAAATACCCTGTCCTCTCAAAAAAGTTTTCCTGTTTATTATTTTTAATATTTTTAATTATAAAAATGAATAAACGTCCAGAATATTATTGTGAATCTTGTAATAAAAACCTTTCAAAAGCTCACCAACCAAAACATGAAAAAACTAAAGTTCATATAAGATCAAATAAAAAGTAGTGGGGATTTACAATAAGCAAGTTCTAAACTTTCAGATTTTCCATGGGTTATCATTTTCCAAAATATAATTATTTGGGTCAAATGGGCACAAGTGTGTTTTTAAAAGGACATGCTAGTGTTTGCTAAACTCATAATAAAATAATGTTTTTAAAAGATGTCTCTTAAAATATGTTCTAGGTGTAATAATGAAAAACCAAATGAATCTTTTAAAATTATTAAAAGAATATAAAAATATTATTTACTTGGTATGTGTAAAAAATATGTATAAATAACAAAAGTATAAAGAACGTTTATTAGAAATAAGAAATTTATCAAGTGATTTATCAAGAATGGTTTCCATGAAATGTAATATTGAAAATACAATAAGCGAAGTTAAGATTAAATTAAAGAGAGATTACTAGTTTGTTTACTAGATTATTGTTTATAGGTCAGAGAGTATAGAATGTGAACAAACATATGGTAGAAAAATTCATTATCCTAGATATTATCCAGAGCACAAAGAGAAAATATTACAATATCAGAAAGATTATTCACAAAACAATAAAGAAAAATTATGAAAAAGCTAAAAAACGATATAATGAAAATCCAAAAGTTAAATTAACTAATCATTTATATGAAGATATTAGAAGAGCTTTAAAACAGAAAAAAAGTCAAATATCAATAAAAGATGTTCAATAGAAAATTTTTATCTATGAATTAAATTTTAATTTTATGATGGAATGAATTGGGAAAATCAAGGATGTGTATGGTACATAGATCAGACATTACCAATTTCTAGTTTTAATTTTTTATTTGGATTGTTATTTTACCAGATTTGATGAATTTTTATAATAATAAAGTTCATAGAATGATAAAAACAGCTCCAACAGAAATAATAATGTGGTGCCTAATAAAAATACAAAAATAATTATAATTTTTTAATATAAATTATAAATCGATTTTAAAGATATAATATCTTTTTTATAATTCTAATGCCTGCAAGAATTCAAATAAATACGGAAGCAGAAAACAACTCTTACGTAAACTTTATGGTTAACGGAAATTTACCGGATTTCGATACAAAATCACAACGAAATTTATTTTTAAAAAAAGCAACTAGAATGAAGATATTAAATAACAGAATTTTTATTAAAATGGAAAATAATATTTTGTTAGAATATATTGAAGATTACAATGAACTAAAGAAAGTTTTTATGCGTTAAAAAGGTCCATTTAGCTTCTCATAGGGGTCTAAAGGCTATTTATAAAGAATTGCAACGCATATATTATATTATTAAGCAAGAAGACGTAAAACATGTGCTTGATAGATGTAGTATCTGTTGAAGAAGAATAGTAGAAACTACCTCATCATACATAACACTAATTATAATAATAAATAAAATGGATCGTTTTCAGATGGACATAACTTACATGTTGGATTTCGAAACCCAAAACGACGGATTTAAGTACATTTTAACGGTGATAGATTGTGCTACTAAGTTCATATGGGCTTATCCTTGTGCTTCAAATACCGCTTTGGAAGTCTTTATACATTTAGAAGATTTATTTTTGTCTGGATTTATCCCGAAGGAAATACACACAGTCAATGGTTCTGAATTCAAAAACAGAGTTGTTTCATCTCTTTGTAATAGCTTTAACGTTAGACAAATATTCGGAGCCCCAAATCACCCAGAATCACAGGATCAAGTTGAGCGTTTTAATTTTACCCTGTAAAGAATGCTTTTGTCTGTTATGCAAGAAAGAACTACGGAATGTTGGGTTATAATCTTAAAAAGCATGATTTATGAGGTTCCACGACATATCGTCTACTGACACTTGGTCTACCGACACTTAGTCTACCACGACAATTCGTCTACAGACTTTTGGTAAACGATACTTCGTCTACCGACACTAGGTCTACAGACTTTTCGTCTAAAGACTTTTGGTATCGTTTACCAAAAGTCTGTAGACCAAAAGTCTGTAGACGAATTGTCGTGATACCGATTTATAAATATAACATTAAATGTTAATGACGCTCCCGTCAGTTTGTTTTTAGGTTATTCTGGTCTAAATCCAAATTCTAATTTATTAATAAATGATTATACCCCAGAAATTTCTAACCTCTACAGCGAAGAAATCCATCAATTAGGAGAGTT
Source organism: Schmidtea polychroa (assembly GCA_959609185.1). Classification (NCBI taxonomy): domain Eukaryota; kingdom Metazoa; phylum Platyhelminthes; order Tricladida; family Dugesiidae; genus Schmidtea; species Schmidtea polychroa. Next base: position 20,779 of record CAUHTR010007727.1, read on the forward strand.
TAGATATAATTATATGATAAAAATGGCCAACATATCGAGAAGCAGCACTACCAGACAGGGTCTCAGCCTTCCAAGTTTAAGACGAAGTGAAGGAAATAATAATAATTTGAATTAAAGGATTTATAGAAGAATATCAATGTTTTATGTAGTACTTTTTATTTTTTGATTTATTTTTATACATATTTTAAAAAATAATAATTATTTTGGTATTTTTATTAGGCACAACACAACAGAAATAATAATCCTGATTTAATCCAACATGAAATTAATTTAACGTGAAAATAATAATGCTAATATTGATTTGATTTAAAAACAAAAATTTAATGTAGGAAACAGTGTTAGAATATTTAAATGGAAAAATAAATTTGAAAAAGGAATTCATGGTCAAAAGAAATTTTTATCATCAAGAAAATATATCCAACAAAACCATTTACTTATAAACTTCATGATTTGAATGATGAAAAAATATTAGGTAGATTTTATCAACGAGAATTGCAAAAAGCAATTTTTTAATTTCTCGAAACCCTCCTCCTGCAAAACTTATATACTTTTCAAGTTTAGCATTTTTTGCTCTATGAAAATCAATTCTTGGATCCTGAGAAAGTTTTAATCAACAAATCTTCAGTTAAACCAGAACCCAAATTCAAATTCGATTACCATTTTCCACAATTAAAAATGACAAAAGATGTTGATGAAGTATTCATGAACAAAAAAAAATCAATCGTTGAAAATGATAAACCAAAAACAATAAGTTATAATTGGTAATAAAGCATACATTTCAAAAGAGAAAATCAAAAAATTGAAACATGAAGGAGAAATTCTTCCATTAGCAGCTTTATTACAGTTAATCTTTGGTGGATTATCAGCAGCAGCGGGATCAACTGCAGGAATAACCAGTGCTGTTAAAAATGTTAAAGAATTCCGATTAGCTGATGAATCTCGAAATAAATTTATAGCAGAAACAAAATTTATAGAATCTTAAACACCTGCCACAGTTCCTGGTTCTGAAATATTTCTTGAACCATATGATGGAAAAAGTTTAATATTAAACAAAAATCAACTGAAAAGTATTATAAAATATATATGTTGGATTTCTCATGATAAAATATTTTAAAAAACTAAGGAAACAAGAAAATGTTGAAATAGGTTCAAATGGTCAAGGCATATTTTTAAACTCTAAAAATGTCTGAAGAGATTTTACCTGTTTCAAATAACCTAACAAAATTTAATCATAATGAAATATTACCAAATTCATTTAAAACGTTTAATGTTGGAGATTAACAATTAATGAAATTTAAATAATATTTACCTTGCAATAAATAAAAAATGCTTTTCCTGGCAAACTAACAGGACCCCTTGATTCGTATAGTGTGGAATCGTTTGTATTTACCATAATATGGTGATTTATATAGCGAACTGTCTCCAAAACAATGGTTCTGTCTGGTTGGACTCTGATCTTGAATTCACTGTCAATGCCACTTACTCCTTTACCATCCCCACCAGTTATTTCAGTTCCTTTTATAGTAAGAACTCTACCAGTATTTGCTACATTTTTGAAACTGCGAATTTCAGAGTGATCTCCTACTATAACTTCAAATCTACCTGGATTATAAAATTTTTATTTGCTAATATAAATATAATCATTTTATTTATTTATTTATTTATTTATTTATTTATTTATTTATTATTATTATTATTATTATTATTATTATTATTATTATTATTATTATTATTATTATTATTATTATTATTATTATTATTATTATTATTATTATTATTATTATTATTATTATTATTATTATTATTATTATTATTATTATTATTATTATTATTATTATTATTATTATTGTTATTTCTATATATTAGAAAAATATTAATCATAGTTCCAACTTTGATTAACTTTATCACTTCCTAAAGCATCAACTGAACCGAAGTTGGTAATTTGAATACACTTTCCTGTTGCTCGACTGTAAAATATAATTATATTTCCTTTGTAAAATTTCCATTTTTCGTATTCCCACTGAATCAAATAATAAATATATAAATTTTACATAAAATAATAAAATAACCATTTCTTTTTCCATTGCATTATGTCTAAAATCATCTTGTGGTTTTAATTCGCGCGTCGATTTACCATCGTCCTCTCCTTGATCGAGCCATCTATTGCAAGGAAATACAATCTCTGATTCTGGAACTTTATTTTCAGACGACAAAGGTGCTACTCGAATTATAATTTTGTCGAGAAACCATCCAGAACCGGGCCCGATGCCGTTGTGACCAATAACTAATCGTTTTATCTTGCCGAGATCGACACATTCAATTTCAAAAGTGTCACTCTGTAAATTATAAATGTTTAATTTTAAAAAAAAGGTTAGTTAAATATTTTTTTCTCAATACACATGTAAGCTTTAGTAACGAAAAATGGAGATTTTTCTTGCTTTGTTGAATCTTGTTCGATTATCTTTTTTCTATTTATTTGATATTACTTATTTAACCCCTTAACGCGCACTGACGTATATATACGTTCGCGCAAAACCGGACAAAATGTGCAGTGACGTGATAGTTTTTGAATAGTTTTAGTTTATTATTTTTCAGCTAATAAATATTATTATTTTATTGTTACATTTTATTGTTATTTATTGAAATTGGTCCAAATATATATTTTCTTAAAGAAAAAAAATTGATTTTTTTTGGTCGTTTTTTTTTAAATTGTGCGTTAAGGGGTTAAACATACTAATAATAAAAATGGAATTATGTTTTATTAATTTTTTTTAATTTTTAAAAATTAATTTTTATTGAATAACGAATTCGAATTTCACCAATAGACTAAAGACAAAACGCGTTAAAATAGCAAAAGGGATGAAGTCAATCAATCAAGGGTATAAACCTTCAATGAAATTTCAAAGTGAGAAAAAATTCTTTAAATATTTTGATTACTTTTATCAGTTTTGTCCTACGGCAATTTTTTTGTTTGTTCTGTTAAAAAATTTCAAAGTGAAAATTTTCTATAAATTTTATTTCATTGATAATAATTTTTATTTAAAAATGTTGAAGAAACATGTTATGCATGCTCTTACATAAAACCAATAATAATAAATAAATTTTCTTTGATTCAGTATTAAATTTATTCTTTATTTCAGTTTCATATGAGTTTCAAATTATATAAAACATTCAACTTAAACTAATTATTATTATTCATAAAATAAAACTTTTGTTACAAAATTAGTTACAATAATTTGGTTCCAGCATTGGATCCATAGTAATTTTAATCAGTGTATTAGTTCTAACAAATTTGTTGCCAGAAGCGCTTTTTAGGTTTAATATTAGGATTTCGTCTATCTAACTCGTATTTTCTCTTTATATGTGGTTGAGGACAACATTCGCCAGTCTTTATTCTTTTTTTGCAAGTTATCTTGACTAATATCCATTGCGATAAATATTCAATATTTATAATATTTATAATGATAATTAAAACAAGAAACCATACATTTTTTTCAAACAACCATAATAAACTTTTCATTTATATAATAAAAAATTTTAACATTAAATCTATTTGAGCTCTCGGCATTATAGACCGAAGGCTTTGACCCATATTAGTGAGCACAATAAGGGCTATAAGATTAAAATAATTATGTCTGATTTTAAAATTTTATTAAAAAATTTTGATCATTATTGGGAACGTGTAATTTGTGAGGTGTTGTTGATAAAGTCATTAAATCCAAAAATTAATGTGCAGAATGCAGTGAATACTTGTATTTTAAATGTTTTTAAAAAATTTTTTTTCTTGTATATTGTATGTATTGATTGTTGTGCTAAATTAAATATTTAATAAAATTTTTTAAATTATTAAATTAAATTCTGGATGTTTAAAATTTTAAAAATAATATATTAATTTAATTATAATTTTTAAAAATAATTAAATGTTTTTATTAAATAAAAAAGTTTTTATATAATTAATAAATTTGTTTAAAATCCTTAATTTACATAGTTATTATATCCCACCTGAAGATGACAGGAAAACTGTCGAAATATATCGTGAAAAGATTGTTTGATTGGCGTTATCTTATAATTAAATCTATTCATTCAGGATTGACAAATCACTTTATAGTGAAATTTGAGTAGTATTTTATTAAACAACAAAAATGTCCCGTCAAAGCAAGGATTTGTTTTGAGGTTTTTATATTAGTACTTTATCCCTAATACTAATAGCAGTCAGTGGCATTGACTAAACTTACCGATAAAATATAATTTAATTAATTGCAATATACTTTTAAAGACGGTAGAAAAGAAAGAAATTATTCTACAGATTGAATAAGTATAGGGGAGAGAATTTCCTTTAAAAGCAACAATGTATAGCTGAATTCGGGAGTTTACGTCCAGCAGAAAAATAGTTTTTATCAGTCAAAGAAGTGGAAGACCCGAAGAGATTGATGACATTTTACCGAAAAATAAATGTTGCTTGTGTAAACAACCTTTCCTATTGTATCGTACTGAACCTACCTTTCTGGTAAATATCGTGACAAAGGATGAGCCATTTTTGAGTCTGTACATACTAAACTCTAAATGAGAATCTAAAGAGTGAGTTTTACTTGGAAAGAATCCACCAAAGATGCGTCGCTCATAGACTTCTCGATCCCAAATGCATTAATGTTGTAAATTTTGGGATGTTAAAGGAGTCGTGAAGGTCTATTCTTCCGGTGGTAATAGGAACTCAGATTATTACATCACGTTGATCAATGAAGTCGGGTCCATAAGACGTAAGTAACGAAAACAGGACTTTTCTTTGTTCGAATAAAACACTCTAATTTACATATCTTATCAAACTCAGGAAGCAATATGTGAGTTTGAACAGTTATAGTCAAATTTTGTACCTAGTGATTTTTGGTTGTTGAATCACTCGAAGAAAGATTTTCAAGGTAAAATATTTGAATCAAATCATAACTTGAATGAAAATGTCGTATTAAATTAAAATCATATAAAGAAAGATTGTGTAATAACAGAATTTGGTGTATTACATGTCGAAAGGGTGGACTAACATTAAAACGTAACAAATAATTTAATTTAAATAAATTAAATTTAGGATTTAAATTGGTAATAAAAATAATAATAGTAATAAATAAAAATTGGAAATAAGTTTTCTAAATTTTAAACACAACTTTTAAAATTTCTGAGGCTTTTTGTTAGTTAATTTATCAAGTAATATTAAAATTGTCAAAATTAATGTTTGTGGATTTTTAAAATCCTGTCGTCACAAGCAATTTATTTTAATAAGAAGAATAAATAGATTAAGTTTGAAAATTGAAAAAATAAATATTAAATCTTGTATATTTATTTAATAGAAAGTGACCAATCGTCCGGATTATACAGGACTTTCCCGGATTTAAATCGTATGTCCTGCAATGAAAATTGTCCCGGAAAGTATCCCGTATTGCACATCTTACCTTATTATTGATATCTATTTGTAAAGTAACTTTTCCAATTAAATAACACTGCTTTGGTTTAACTGGTAACAATTATTTAAATTCAAAAATTCAAATGTTTCAATTCAAGTATGTCATGAGCTTTTAGCAAATTCACATTGCTTAAGTATTTAAAAAAAAATTATTTTTATAATTGCTATTTCAGTTTAAAAAGTTTCAATGTACAAAACAAAAGTGCAAAGTTTAATCCTATGTTTTAAATCAATTTAATTTATTATTCATATATGTATAATGTTCAAATTATTCATATAAATAAATCACTTAAAAAAGGCTGCCGAAAATTCCTGAATATCAAAGAAATTAAAGTGTTTTTATTTTGCTTCTTTTTGCTTCTGTTTCTTCTATTTTTTTCTTTATTCTTCTTTTTCCCATAAAATGTATAGTTATATAATAGAATATTGTACATTGTAAGTTGAGTACAATATGATCAGCTGCGTTAAATAATCAGTATACAGTCTTTATACAATTTAAATATGAAATATACGCATTCTTCTAGCGAAGAAATAAAAATATTGTTCTTTTCATAGTATTACACAATGCACATTTAATATATGTGTATTCGTGCATAGGTTTAATATAAAGTGACCAGACGTCCCGAATTATGCGGTTTTAATTTGAAAATGTCCCGCATTCCAACAAAAAATTTCTGGTCACTTTAATTTAATACCTAATATTAATTATTATCATCTTCAAGAAAATGAAGATAAATGAGATCTGTTAAATCTTGTTATTTATTTATTTATATTTTATTAAACTTAAAAACTAACTTGTCCTTTTTGAAATAATTTTGAAGAGTAGAAAATAGGATTCAATAATTGCCTTGCTCCGGAGTCACCGTGATCCCCAAAAAGACAAATGAATACCTTTGCATCTGTACCAGCATTCCAGCAATCCCCAGTAATTATTAGAATTCGATATTTGACAACTAAATAAGTGTTAAATCAATTTTATTTACGAGTAAATATATTTTATTGCAGTAACATTGAAAATATTAATTTCTGAAGTCATAAAATTTGTTTCAAATCAAGATTTTTTTCACTATTCAACAAATTAAGCGAATATAATTTCAATATCATCCAACATAGCTTTGATTCAAAGAGCGGCATTAATAAAAATAAAAACATTTAAATAATATATTTTACATATAATGAAATCTGTTAATTTATAATTTAATTTTTATAATTGAATTTCTTTTTTTTAAACATTTTTAAACTTTCATATTGTATTTTGAAAATTGTCACTTGATTTTTCGGCTTTAAGAATTTAAATCCTCACAATTAAAATACTTTGATAATCAACATTTTTCACTTTAAATTACATATTATTTACCAGGTAGTATGAATCCTCCTTCATGAATTGCTGGAAGTTCTCTCACAATTTCCCTATTGTCTTTAGAACGAGAAAGCCACCTGTTAAATTTAAAAACTAACAATTCCAGAGTGTCAATATTTTCCATTTGAACTGAACCAACTAGCCATTCAGGGGAGTCGCCGGAATTATCGTGATGGATTCTTATTTTGACAATATCACCAATGTTTCCAGTGGTTATCTAAAGGTAGTACTTTGATTTATTTCAATTCAAATGTTCTTTATCACTTCAAATTCATCAATCTGACCAGCCTGGAATGGAATTGCATTTCTGGAAGTTGAATTGGAATTGACTGAAGCATTTAACAGCAATGCAGCTGTAGCTCTATTTTTCCCATATATTGTCAGGAACACGTTAGCTGTTGTTCCGCTGTCTGACTCTGTATCGAGAGTTTCAATTTGAACTTTCCATTGTCCTTCTAAAATATTTTAATTAATTAATACATTTTCTATTAATTAACAACTTTCTAACAGTTTTAATAATATTTATTAATAATTTCTTATCGATATAAAATATATATTAGTACTGAATTTAGGAAGCTTAATTAAAACAATTTATGTAATGAATATTCTGTAATTTTATATAATAATTTTATATATTATATATATATATATATACACACTATATATATTTAAATAAAAAGTTAAATTATATTAATTGTCCTTAAGTCTACCATAGAAGTATAGTAGCATAAAATGTATGATACATAATAATAATAATAATAATAATAATAATAATAATAATAATAATAATAATAATAATAATAATAATAATAATAATAATAATAATAATAATAATAATAATAATAATAATAATAATAATAATAATAATAATAATAATAATAATAATAATAATAATAATAATAATAATAATAATAATAATAATAATAATAATAATAATAATAATAATAATAAGTGTTGGGGTTGTCGGTGAAATTAAATATTACCAATTATTGATCTGAATTAAAATAGTACCTTGTTTAACAACAAAAAAGAACTCCAGACAATATAAACTTTTATTTATTAACACATTGATTATCAATCTATAACAACTCCAATAATTCAATGTTACAACATTAAGTTGAGTACTTATTGCAACTCTTCGGAGGGATAGCACGTTTATAATATAACTTGAAATTCACTACTACTTGACGACTTTTTCTGTTTTTCAATGAATGGTAAATTCGATCTAGTTGCTTTCCTGATTACTCGATACTCTTGATTAATAACTTAATTTGTTTTAAATTGCTTCTTCGATCCGACAATGTTTTCTCCGGTAATTTCGTGTTTTACCTTGCGTTTCGTTTTAATTCTGTTTTCTCGTTTGCCTTCTTTTTAAATTTTGTTTCCCTTTTTATGTTCAACTTTGCGTTTCTTTTTTTTCATTACAAGCTCTGGCCTTTGATTTTGGTTTTGATTCACTTACTGATATTGACTTTAGTTTAGATTCTTTCCTCCGGTACATTCCCTTCGGTCATTTCCAGTTCTTTTATTATCTCTGGCAGCTTATAATTTTTAGAAGACAACATCTCTCCGCTTCTCTGTTGATTACTTTTGCTTATGTCGAACATGCTTTCGAGATATACAAATTTAATTTCGATCTTGTTTTTGTTTTTCCTTCTTTACTTTTGTAAAGAACGACCTTATCGTATTTAACTGGGTTATTTTTCTTTCATTTTCAATTTTTGTCTCTCAAGATTCTGGAACAGCCCATTCTCCATTTCATACATTTCTCCTTGATCATTTTATCCATTTAATAATTATTGAATTTTATAATTTAGGTATTGTCAACATAAGTATTGAAACAATTATCGTTTTGAAATCAGACAAATATTATTTTTAAAAAATGTATCAAATGAATCAGTGTTTTACATCTATTTTTCCTTGGTAGATTTAACATTCTTTGATTTACATTATGTAAAAACTGTAATTTTAATAATTATTATGTGTCCGAATTGTATTCTTATTAAATTTTCTGAGATTTGGCAATAAATTTGTTTGAAGGAATAGGATTAGAGCTTTAATGGATATTATGTAAGAATTTCCTTATAACAATTATTGTTCCTTTCTTAGAAAGACATACATATCAACATGCTTGTAAGGATTTTTTAATTTTCAATCCACGCCTGCTTTTTTCCAACTTTATTTGCATGACTGTAAATACCTGCTAATCTCTTGATTTCATTTGTTTCATTAAATCGGATGTTAAATTAAAGCAGCTGAATAAAACATTGTTAAAATCTTATAAATTTCCTATATATGTAAAATTTTCATAGAATCAAATTTCATGGAGTCAAACAATAAATTAACAACCTGACAAAATGTTTTCGGTAAAATTTGAGTTTCGTTTTAGTATATAAGGTAAATGGGAGTAATAAAGGTGCTGAATTTTGATTTTATCCAATATATTAACATTTAAATTGTGTTTCAAATATATGTGAAATATGTGGATTATCAATTTAATTACTTGTTTTAAATAACAATTTGAAAAATGCAGTACCAAAAATCTGTGTGAAATAGAAAACATAGATGTATAATCCGAAACTAAATGAAGATTAAAAAAATCATAAATGAAAACAGATCAAAGGTAAAGAAAAAAATTATTGAATTTAGTGATAATTCAAATTAATTTGAAATAAAGTAATTGAAATATTTTGATTAATTAGCTTTTAATAATGATATGATTTCTAAAAAAGAAAACAAGTTTTACAAAGTTGACATCTAGAAATTTATGAAAAACAAAATAATTTGTTATAGCGATTTTCTATAAATCTATTGCCATGGAAATGGCGGATTTTAATTTTCATGGATAAATGAAAACAGAATATCGACATTTGAGTAGATATTCTGTAAAAATTTCAAATAATATTAGCAAGCATCGAATTTAATGTAAACTTACTGTTCGTAATTGGTTTGATCAAGGATTTGGGTTTTCCGTGTCCATTTAATAAATGGTATTCGATGGCTTGAGTTTCAGTAGTCCAGGATGGCATCGGACGAAATCGTTCATATCCAGCCGCAACATATGTGTTAGGTCCATTAAAAATAGCAGAAAGACTTTGAACCTTTTATAGGAAAATTTTAATATTTAATATGCATTATTATAATTATTATTATTATTATTATTATTATTATTATTATTATTATTATTATTATTATTATTATTATTATTATTATTATTATTATTATTATTATTATTATTATTATTATTAGTATTATTATTATTATTATTATTATTATTATTATTATTATTATTATTATTATTATTATTTTTATTATCACTTTTGAAACAAATACTTAAAATATTTATTTTAATTTCATTGATAATAAAATGAACATCAATATTTTGATACAAAACTAAACGACTTATTTAAATAAAAAGTGAGGGAGTTCAATACAAAATGTGAAATTTAACTTATAATACATTGATCTGGCCAAAAAAAGATTAATTATTATTAAAATTAAAATTCATTTGAAAAACATGTTTGCATAGTCGGATTATCTGAAATATAATATTAGAGCATAATTCTATTTTTGGTCAAGTTTTATATTGACTGAGCACATTCAAATTCGGGTTTAAACAATCTCATTTACAAGATTTTTAATATTTTCATTATTCTATTATTCCTTTTTTTCGCTTTTTAAGTATTTTTAAAGTTACTTTTTGTATAAATAAATTCATTTTTATGATTACTGAACTAAATATTTCATCCTTCACGTTTTTTATTTTCCTTTATTTTAATTTTTTTATTATAGATTAACATTTAGTTTTTATTCAACATATTTATATTTATAAAAAATACTCAAATAAAAATAACACAATTGTATCACAGCAATTCTTTACATTGATGCCTTTTCAGGCAATACTTACTTGAAAGAAATCATGCCATTTACTGAAATCCTAAAAATATAATTAAATCCTATTTAATGATTCCAAAATACGAAATTTCTTCAATTTATAATAATTTTTCTTTTTCTCTAAATCTTTATAGTCATTTAATGTATTTAAAAATAACATAAAATCCCATAAACATAGGCATCACTTATACAATATATTTCAACAGGTTCAATGTTATCATTGGGTAGAAACGGGTAAAAATTATATAGATTTTAAATGACTTATTCGAACAAAATTAATGAAAATATTGTATGTATGATCTTTCGTTTATATTGCTGTGATTGAAGTGGGATATAAAAACTAATGAGCAAAATGATACAAATGTAGAATGATGTAATTTTAAAATGTAAAACATTATTAAAATAAATAAAAATGTTTGTTTAAATATAAAATATTTTGAATGAATTTTTAAAATTAATTAATCATGTTTATGACTTTTTAGATTTTTAATAATTTTCTTCGAAAAAGCAATTTAAAATCGATATAGCTTTAATTTCGGTTTTACCTGACAATAACAGTGGATCTGTCGAAATATATTGTATGGATGATGGCGAATTTTAATATTCAAAAATAATTGTTTATTTTAATTATTATTTTTTTCAAACATGATGAAATATTTTATCTCTTTCACAATTGATCGATTATATATAATAATTAATATAATAATAATTATTATAATTATAATTACATTTTCAACAAAACTTTTATCAACATTTTATAAAAGCTATGGTGAAAATTTAATTTCAATATTTTATATTTTTATGATGTTTATCAAATATTTGAATATTTATATCAAAATCAAGTTTTAGTTTTTCTCCAGATTTTTCAATATTCTTTTAAAAATATCTTTGAGAAGGTTTTTAGATCCTTCCAATATATTTATACTTACCTCTGTTATGTGAAAGAATTTTTATTTGGTATTTTACAGACCTAAAGTTTGCCCATTCCGAAGTTTGGATAAAAAAAAGTAAATCAAATATATTAGATTGAATCAAAGAAAGAATTTAAGCTACATTATGCTGTAAATATTTGTTAGACAATACCAACGATATTAGTAATCAGTAAAAATTTAAATTAATTGAGTGATAAAAACAAATTTACCTCTTTCCCTTCTAAGGTATACAAACGACGGACGGGCATTAGAAAAATTCCACAAAGTTCATCCATAAAAGTTTCAAATGTTCTGGCAGTTCTTCGATTTAAAAGAACGACATGTTGATAATCTGAATTTCCGTTTTTCCTTACTAAAATACGTTTGTGTTGGCCTTTTTTCAATCCAGGCAAATATGACTTTTGATATCTATGAGATAGGTCATTTTGAATGCTATACATCTGGTCGGTTTCTGATTCTGGCACTGATGCTGGAGCTTTCAGTTTTTGAATTTCTCTTTTCTTCTCAAATTTTTTAATCCGCACTTCCGTTTCACCGAGTCCAAGTGGAGCGGTGTTGAATCTCAATTGGTTTGTTGTTTTGAAATTCAACAGCGGCTTTTTGATTTTGCTTAAATCTATGCCTTTGGCTTTGTGAGTCGACTGAGAACAAACGTAATTTTCTTCACTGCTTAAATCATTTAACGACACAAGACGATCGTGGCCTCTTCGGAGTATAGATTGATCGAACGCCGAATGATAAATCTGGCATTTTCTGAGTCAGTTCATTGAGCAAAGCATCAAGACTTCTGTGACGATTGGGGATGGACGGCGACTTTTACATAACCTCGCTTTTCATTGCCATCTCGATAAAAGAACACGTTTTTAGCTTGAGTAAGTTTCTCGTTTCCAGGGTAGGAACTCGTGAATTTGTTATTTTCCATTGCTTCATCAAAATCAGTTCTCATTTGAACTATATTTAATGGCAGCTTCGTTTACTGTGAAAATGAGAAAATTGCGCAATTTTCAATCGAATTCAATTCGCCAATCTAGAATAAGATTTTCATTTAAACAATACTATTTTAAGTTGCTATGACAACAATCAAAAATGCAATTTCAATAACAAATATAAATGCTAATAATAATTAATAATAATAATAATAATAATAATAATAATAATAATAATAATAATAATAATAATAATAATAATAATAATAATAATAATAATAATAATAATAATAATAATAATAATAATAATAATAATAATAATAATAATAATAATAATAATAATAATAATAATAATAATAATAATAATAATCAATATGGAGAAATTATTCAACGATATGTTATCTTTGTTTCAATTTATAGAAATTGTTGTTTAAAACAATTAACTTTTATATTTATTATTAATTGTAATTTTCAACAGAATGACAGTTTCAGTCCCATTAGATATTTACTGACAAATAACTTTTATTTGAAGAAAATTCTTGTTGAATTTTTTAGACATTTATGTCAGAAGAATTTTGCTAATCGAGTTTTCATATTTTAGTAAAGATTTAAATGTATCTCTCATCTAATTATATCATTGCTGTTCGCTTGAACGTTCTTAGATCCATTACGCATAAAAGTCTTACTGTTAATATTTTATAGTATTCTGTGGATAATTCAATTTAATCATTATTACTAATAATTTACGAGACTTCAACACTTTTTACTTACTCTGTAAATAAGTGATCTGCTGCTTAGAGGAATAACGGACACTATATAACCATTCGATGGAAAAGTATTTGTATTAGATGAAAACTTTAGTCTAACCTTAAATAGTGTATAACATGTAAAACAACAAAGCCTAATAATTCAATGACTTGCTTGATGGATGGTAACTCATTTTCTCCTAAATTTCTTCATTGAAAATCTTTGGGGAATTTTATAATCTTTTATCGAGATATTAAAGGTAATAATTGCAAGAATTTCGATCATAAATGGGAATTACTGTGATTTATGATCGTTTAGTTTATTTTTCAAGAGAAAGTTTGAGAAGTTACTCAATGTTTTTAAAAGGAAGTCCTCGATGAAAAATCTAACAGATTGCTATATAGAAAATTAAGTTTAAATATTGTTGGGTCCTTGTTATTTGAAAAAATAATCAAGATCATTATAAAGCCAAATATGGTTCGACAGAACTTTATTTTTAGAAAATCTTTCTTTGAAAATTCATATCACTTTTCTGAGACAAATATAATACAAATTTATTTTCTTTTGTATTATTTAGACCAGCTATTCTTAAACCGTAAGCCGAAGAAACTTTCCAGTGGACTGCGAAACAAAAAAAATTCTTTTGAAAAATTTGGGAATGTTTAAAATGTTTAAGATAATTGTAACCTAAAATTAGAAAATCAAAAAAAAGTCACCGATGAAATTTTTTACTAATCCATGAACACGCACAAATCGCGAAGCCTAATTTTATTTAGTGGTCCGCGAAGAAAAAGGTTTAAGAACGGCTGATTTAGACAAAGTATCAACATTCCGTAAATGTTTGTTAATACAAATTTATAATCTCATTGTATTAACTGGGGATGGTAAAATGAAATCCCATAAATAATTTATAAAAATAATGTTCATTAAATAAAAATGTTGACCTTTGGTTTGAAATGTGAACAGTGTAGTAGTAGATCCGGTGCCACATGAATGAAACACCGGCTGGGATTTCCATGTCGGTACTTTGCACCGGCACCAAAGCTCAAGAATAATTAGTCATTATCTTTAAATTTTTATTTAGTTAAATCTGGTGATGGAAATTTGAAAAAAAAGTATTTATTTATCGAATATCAAGTTTTCTAATGTTGAAACGGCTGAAACCGTTTAATGTAAAATAGTAGGGATATGTGACGATTCTCTATAAAAGAACGATTATGTAAATATCACTACTTTATATTATTAGTATATTATTTATTATTACAGTTCGAAAACGGAAAATGTGCAATTTGGGTAATAAAGAAGTCTTGGTATAATATTGATTTTTTTTGTATTATAAATTAATTTGAGGCGGGCAGTGTTGTTGTGTTTAACCCGTTAACATTTACAATTTAAAATCCCTGAATACTGCAAAAATATTTACAACTACAATACTGAATATGAAAAGAATAAAAGATTTTACTTATAATTAATAATTAATTTTTAAAAGAAACGGAATTTATCTGTGTTTAAATTAGATGAATATTAATTACGCAGTGATTAAAATTATATTCTTGAATTATAAAACGTAATTGAATATATAATATTAATTGTTATTTAAAATATATTTTTTGTCACAATAAAAATAAATGAAATATAAAATCAACCAATTAATAATTTATATAATTTTTATAATTAGTTAATAATTTATATATAAAACACAAATATAAAGTTATTAAAATGAAAAAAAGTATATTATCAAATTAAATTATTTCAAATAAATATTATAAATAACATGTTTTACAAATAAACAGTTAATTAAATTTTTAAGTACATTAGTGAATTAATAAAGTTTTCAGATTGTTACTATTTTATTTATACAAAAATATTCTCTTTGTCAATAATACTGGATAATAAGTAAAATATATAATTTCAAGTTTTACAAAATTCTGAAATGAACATTGTCAAATGAATTATTAATTGAATTCATACGTTGCATTTACAAATATATAATATATAATAAATGTTTCAATAAAACTTGACAATACAAAGAATTGAGGTAAAAAATATTTTAAACGTGATAAAAATAGAAGATATGAGCAAACATCATAAATATTTTATATTTAAAAAAATTGAGTAATTAACAAAAGTTTTAGAATTTCTTTTAATATTTTAATTATTTTAGAATTAAAGTCAACAATTAAAAAAATAAATAATATTTCTTCCCTCTGTATGAAATGATGTTATTAAATAATTAATAATAATAAACTCACATTTAATTTTGAAAATTATCATTAATGAGAAATTTAAAATTGCGTGATTTATCTTAGTAACAATTAAGTAAATTAATATATTTAAACAAATTCATTTAATTTTTGAATTTAAATGAAAATAAAAATTACTAATAAATAATTTTTTAAGAGAAAATATAGCTTTCATATTTCCTTAATATTGTTAATTATTTTGTATTACTATGTATATTATAAAATTGTTCCAGAATTTATTGAGTAAACAAATCAATAAACTAATTATATAAATTATGATATTTTATTTTTTGATATTCCATTTGTAAAATATCATTTAAATCACATATGTATAGTATATTTATTTTCTCATTTTTTACATAACTGTTTTTTAAAAATTACCAAATCATCAACTTTAAGCTCCTTACTCCAACTGTTTAAATTTTAATTTCAGATCGCATATTCTTAATATTTCCTAGTATTTTCGGTCATCTTCTCATAAATTTGGTTGCAATTGTCCTACATAATCGAAATAATTTATTATTTTCAATCTCTTTTGTGTAGTATTTACTAATTCAGTGATTCTCAACCACTGTGCCGCGAAAAGGTCTCATAATTATATAAAATCAAAATTCAAGCCTTAATAGTTACTTAAATTTAAAAAGCTTACTTGAAAACCATTTATAAAATTGAATAAATGAAGTAAATAACTTCACTTTTTCATAAATGGTGAGTCATATTCACTTATGCACACACCAGCGTGTATTATAGAAACCTTTGTATGCCTTAAAATTTTGAAATCGTTAAAAGTGTGCCGCAACAAAAAAAAAGTTGAGAATCACTGTACTAATTGGTAGTTTAATTGGTGATTTCTTCTTAGTTGTCCATACTCTAAATGATATTAACGGGTAGCACTTCATTCCATTCTTTTGTCCGCTTCTTTGCATACATGATACTATTCGCACACGATTAATGCCCACACAGAATAATGCCCACAAGGAAAAATGCCCACATAGAAAAATGCCCACAAGGAAAAATGCCCACACGAAAAATTATTTTAAATATAAAAATTAAATTAAAATAAATAGAGAAAAAATCAAAATTCTATATTCTATCTAGGAGATAATCTATTAGTGATTTAAAATAAAATATGGAAGAACACTGGTGTATTGTATCGTATAGTAGCAAAGCGATCTTAATTATTTTAAATATAAAAATGATTTTAAATTGTAAAATTTGTAAATTTATTGTTGGTACATTTTAATATACATGACCAGTACCCTTGTGACATGTTGAGTATGAGCAATACCCGTGCGACCAATACCTATAGGGGGACAAAATATCTTGTCGGATAAATTTTTCGATTATTTTAAACACATTTTAATAGATGCGCTCAAACAATGTTGGAAAAACCCAAGTCAAAAAAATGATTTTAAATTGTAAAATTTGTAAATTTATTGTTGAAACATTTTAATATTTTATTTTAAATAACTAATAGATTATCTCCTAGATAGAATATAATGTTTGATTTTTTCTCTATTTATTTTAATTTAATTTTTATATTTAAAATAATTTTTCGTGTGGGCATTTTTCCTTGTGGGCATTTTTCTATGTGGGCATTTTTCCTTGTGGGCATTATTCTGTGTGGGCATTAATCGTGTGCGCAAAACTATCTGTGGGCAATTTTCTGTGGGCAATTTTCGTGTGGGCATTTTTCGTGTGGGCACTAATCATCGAATCGATACTATTATATATTTCCATATTATATATGTATAGAAATGTTAATTATTAATTAGATAGTGTAAAACATTGGTTTTATGTAATAATCACTAAAGTAAATTGTTATCTGATGGATAAAATATTTGACAATTAAGTATATATTTCGGTGAAATATTAAATAAATTTAATTGTTCGACTTTAAAAGAAATTTGATAGATCATTGAAAATATTTTTTAAGATTTAAATTATATACTGAAAGTGAAAAATATGAATGAATATGTAGATAAATATGAGTGATTAGACTGATAATGTAAAACAACGAATTTTTTGTAATAATAATGACTGAAGTAAATTGCTATCTAATGAATAAAATAATGAATGAAATAAAACAATAAATTGTTTCATTTTAACCAGAAAATTGACTTTTTGGTATGTTTTGTAATATACTATGCCTAAGAATGTCAAGACCTTATTTCAAGAAAATAAAAATATATTTACAATTCACAATTTTATTTATAATTGAAAATGTAAGGTTTTAAAAACAAACTTTGAAAGAACATTGTAAAACTATTTAAATATTTTAACCAAAAACAAAATTTAAAAATTTAAATAAAATAAATTATAAATTGACCAATATAAATACAGTAAAGTAAAATTTAGAGAAATAAATATGCAATTTGTTTTATATAAAATAATAAATTATCTAAAAACGTTTTTAATTATTAATGATGAATAAAAAGATATTTGTACGACATTGGGAATAAATAAAACAGTAAATTTTGTTAAATTCATAAATGTAAATTTATTTCTTTACAAAGATAAAAAGACCGGATTCGAATATTTAGGGAAAAAGTTAAATGAATCCGATAAAAATGAAATGAATATTTTACAAAAACTTGAAGGCTGTCCATATATTATCAGTATTATTATGCAAGATTATGTAGATAGACAAAATATCATTCTAATGCCATATTATCCACATGGGGATTTGTTTGAAAGATGCAAAAAAGGTCTAGAAATAAGTCAAATTCGTAAAGTTTCAATTCAAGTTTTGCAAGGTTTGAAGTTTATGCACGAAAAATTTATTATTCATCGCGATATTAAATCTGCAAATATAATTTTGATCAACAATTTACATTATTTTGATGTGAAAATTATAGATTTTGGTTTGTCAATAATTTATGAAGAAAAGAATCCTCCGTGTAATCAATCGGAACACCGGCTTATTTTTCGCCGGAAGTAACAAACAGAAGACCTCAAAGTTTTAGCAGCGATATCTGGTCATTTGCGGTCATGATTTATACGATTACGGCGTTTACTATTCCATTCAAATTTCAAAAGAATAATTCTATTTTACTTTATGACATTTTATCAGTAAATTATAATCATAAATCATTTATTAAATGTCCTCTTATGGTAGACTTTCTAAAATCAATTTTTAAATTAAATCCTCAAGAGCGTCCAACTGCCCAGAAGAGCTTGAATCACAAATGGTTACTGTAAATAAACTGAAAAAAAACAAAATATTTTATTTATTCTTAACTACTGAATGAATTAATTTTATATTGAATATTTATTTTATATTTTTTAAATTTTATAAATATATATTTTTTACATTTTTCCGTAATTTTATATTGAATATTTATTTTATATTTTTTAAATTTCATAAAGATATATTTTTTACATTTTTTACGTTAAATGATGGAACTGTTATTGTTATCGTCATTATTGTAAACTTATTAGCTATTATTTTCCATTGTTTATTTATAAATATTTATTAATTGTTTCATTGTAACGATTGTAAACATTGTATATTTTTATATGTTTGATATATTTGCTTAACAAAACAATTATAATTTTTTATCATTTACGTTTTTATGAAAATTTTTTTAGAAGATTTTTTTACCACAAAAATTAAATGTATTACCACATAAAAATATGAAAAATAAAATAATAATTAAAATAAAAAAATAATTATGATTCATCATGATGAAGATTTATGAGAATAATGCTAAAATTGAAATAACAAAGTCCAGTGTGTGTCAAAAATATGTCAAAAAAGTGTCAATATAATGAAAGTTGACTAATAAATTCATAAGAATTGAAAAGTTAAATTTGTCTTAAATATATTGATAGATATAGAATAGATATAGAATAGATATAGAATAATATTTAAAGAAAAGAAAAAAAATTAAAGAAAAGAAAAAATTTAATTAAAGAAAAAAAATAAATCAAATTTAATTCTAAAATATATTCATTACTTTCAACTAATTACAGAAAATGGCAGAATTTCTCTGCGACTCGGTTAATTAAATTTTTAGAACACTTACTCCTCAATACGTTCAATTATAGTCCTCATATTATCCAATTTATTAATAAAACTTATTTCAATACATTAATATAAAATTTATATACTTTGATTGTATTAATTCTTCTTATCTCTACATCCAATTCTGCCAAAACTCCTATTTTTAAAACTGTGAGATGTTTTCAGCTAAGAATTAAATATTTCAATTATTTATTAAAATAATTTTAAATGATAAATAATTGACTATTTAAAATTACTTTTAAAAATATTTTAAAATTGAATTTTTTAAATTAAAAAATTAGACAAGCTTTTATTAGTATAATTAGTATAATTATTAGCTTTTATTAGTAAATCATTTTTAAATAAATATATTTTAAATATCGAAATTTTAATAAATGGTTTTTAAAAAATATTTTATTCAACGCTGAAAATTTCTTTGGAAATTAAATAAATACTTAAATAAATACTTGGAATTATGTGGTTAACTTTTGAACCGGATTTAAAAAATAATTTATCGTAATAAAAAATAAATTTCGAACAGTTAAACAGGCTTTACAATTTCAATAATGTTCTCATTTATTTTGATTTATGTTCAACTGCAAATTATTATCAAGTTTAAAAAATTAATTAAAATTAATTACTTTGTATACAATAATCATATTTATAAATTGTAAACTCTTCGTAAAATCGCTGACTAAATTGCGTATTGAAAATATTCCCTTACTAATTTTTAAGATTTTAATTGCAGCAGCAACCATCTCTTATGAACTTATCAAATGGTTTCAATCATTCTTGATTACATGTTCGTTGCTTCTTATTACTGTTGTTATTCTCTATTTAATTTAAAAATTGTATTCATTTTAATTATTTTATGTCTTGCCATGTTGTCATGATTAGCATTCGTCCTATTTTAATTGTTCATTTCCCTTTGCACACTGTTTAACTAAGATAAAAGTTTTCACCACCAAACCTAAAGTTTGGTGCGATTCCAAATTCTAAATATAAGATAATTTATCCTGTCTGTTGTGCTCCGTAGTTTCCCAACCTACGTATTACCAGTATGATAGCAAACTTATTCGGGACGTTCCACCGCCGCATAGCCTTTGTCCACTGTAACACAAGAGTCTACAGGATACCCTGCTTGGTTAGGTGGCGGTGCCCTGGTTTGACTTTCAAAAAACTGACAACCTTTTATGTGTTAAACCGTTATTAATTATTTTAGTTTCACACATCTTGTTTCTACTACTCTCAGTAAAACATCGAAATGATAACTATTGGCAAAACTGATTTTGTTATTAATTGATTAATTTTGTTTGTATATTAGTATAAATTCCAATTATTTTTGCTAATAATGAAATTTATCCTCATCTTTTTAGAGACATGTTTCTACCGCTCTTGAAAAAATATTGATAATTGGAATTTTTTTAAATTTTACTAATAATATTTTTATTAATTTTTTAGCACTTTGTTTGGCCAAAAAATATGATTAATATTAATTAATACGTTGACTGCCATGCGAGTTAAATACAACTCGCATATTTAGTGTGTCTATATCCCAAATGAGTTATAATTCACAAATAAACATAAAAAGTAGAGTCCTAACAGCAATTTTACCAATTTTGGATACGGCAGTTGATGCATTAAATACAATTATTTCATTAAAACAAGGATAAAGAATAATTTACAATTTCATTTTAGAAATGATTTTATGTTGAAGAATGGTTAACTTTAAGATAAATTTAATCTATTACAATTTAAATTATAATAAATTAATATTGCCAGTAATATATTTGAAAATTTCATAATAAATTTGAGATTTGTCAAAATTAAATTTATCCGAATTATATGGACTCAATTGCATCTCCATGGCCTTCTCTTGGAGGATTTTGAAAACCATGATGCGCAAGGAATAACAGTTGTAATTGTACTTCATTATGGCTGTGAGATCTGATTAACCATAAACACAAAAAGGCAATGATTATGAATGTTATCAAAATTGAGGATGATAGAAACTTCCTTATATAAAGAAGCATTTTGAACTGTTCGAGTTCTTTAAGAATAGTATTGAAATATATCGTTTTGTAGATTTTTCTGTAATATTTTTGGTATAATTTTTTTAAATATGCTGATTTATTGTTAATTATTGATAATGATTTGGCATAATAGCTGCTTTCTAGTGCTTTTAAGATAATTTCCGTTGTCATCCAATGTGCAAATCCGACAAGCATTAATACAAAAATGTTAAGGATTATTATAATTTCTATAAATTCTTCATTTTGATGTAGCATCATAATATCGATTTAATATATTGATGAAATAAGATATTTTATTGAAAAATTGAAGATTAATACTATCTTGCTTCTGTTTTTTTAATTTAACTTGTTTGTTTATTCAAAGTATTAATATCAATGTTATAGAAATTTTAAAGTGAATTTCGTTTAAATTATAAATTATTATAATTAAATGATTTTCTTTAAATTCTTTAAATATGAAAAGAGCAGATTTATATGATTTACAATTGTTACCAGATCTAGATTTAGTTTTTTATTATTTAAATTCTTTGCTATTTTGGAGAAGTAATCTATTAACGGTAATTTTGTCATGTCTTCAAATTAATATTTACAATTATAAACTTAAAGCTGAATAATTTTTATTCTAATGTTTTTGATGTTAGGTTAATTTAAACTGAGAATTTTCTTATTTTAAAAATTAAAACTAGAATTTCAGTTCTTCAAACCAAGATTAAAAATTTTGCAAATATTTTACACATTATTTATAAATCACATCCTAAATTCAATTAGTCTAGTCAATCGCAAATCAAAATATGTACATTAAATTTTTGAATTATTTTCTTTTTTGATATTCATTTGAAGTAAATGAAAGTGAGTTAGATTGACTCGGTTTGAATTCTATGTGGTGATTTCTCATTCTATGCCTTACTATTATATTTTCTACTTCTGAATAGTAGCCAAACTGGCATTATCGTCTAAAATCTAAGTCGTTGAGATTATGAAACCCTCATTACTAATTCAACATAAATTAATTGCTAATTTATTTAAACATTCTGTTTACTCTTTTTAAATTCGAAATTCTAACACAACCTTCTATTCCTTTTCTCTTTAATTGGTTCTTACTTTCTTCTCTGGCTTCTCCCGAACACCCACAATTTGCTTCATTGATGAATTTTATTGATGAATTTCTATCTTGACAATTTCATCATCAATTTTAAACTTTTATTCATTACTTAAATCCCTAATATTCTTTTCGTTTAAAACTGCAGTTTAAGGATTACATTGATCATTTTTTACCTATTCTCAAACATCTACGGAATCAGAATGAAACAACTTTCAATAAATCAAATATCAATTAGGATAATTGAAGTTTCAATAAATAAATAAAAAATAGACAATGATAGAGAAAATTGTAAACCAAAATTAACATTTATTTTTTATTTGTCATTCCTTCACATTCTAATTTTTTATTTTTCTTACTTATTTGAAAAATAATAAAATAATATAAATTTGTTACATTTTACAATTTATTCCTAATTAATAATAATTTTTCTAATTAAATAGAGTTTTATTTTGTTGTTGAATGAAAATAAAGATAATCATAAATGTTGTTGATTTATTATATAACAAAAACTTTAATTTTTTATCAATAGAAAAATTTCTTAAAATTATGCTGATTAATATTTAATAGTTAATAAAAAATGTTTATATTATTATAAATATTATTTATGTTTGCAATATTCGATATCGTTTTACATCTCTGATCCAGTTTTAATACCTATAACCTTATTTTCTGTTCTTGTTTTGATATGCTTACTGAATATATTTTTGTATTTATATATTTAGAAAATTATTTCATGGTTTTTAGACTCCCTGAAATTGATATTTCTGACAGTACTTTTTGGATTGCTCGTTGTACAGTAACTAGTAGAATGGTAAATCTTAGGCAAGGTTGTCAATTCTTCCGGGAATATACTAAAAATTGGAGTTGGTCTAATATTAAAAATATATAAATATAAATACTAGTTAACGGAAAATTGTAAACCTGTAAAATTGTGATATTGCATTATTTCGTAGTATAGAAATGCAGTTAATAAAATTTCCGTCTATCTTAATTTTAACTTTACTGAGTTAAGTGATGAAATTTATGGATGCTTTAGAAGATAAACGTATGTAAAGAAAGAAACAAAATATTATCAGATAATTAATAAAACATTTATCAATTCATAATGATCAGCATGACACTGATCAAACTTAAGCGATTCTAAATATTTATCATATTATGAACATTTATTAGCGAGAAAAATATTTTATTGATATTTGTTTTTAATTGTTTTAATTGTTTTAAATGTTTTTATGTAATCCATTATTAATCTATCCTCATCTTCGATTTCTGTCTGATTTATTTTTATCTATATTTTCAAATAAATATTAACATTTTTAATTTAATTTATTAGAACTTCTCAGTCTGAAATTATTTAAAAAATTATTGACTTAACATTTATGTCACTCAGAAATCAACGAAAAGTTCATTAGAAAATATTAGCCCTTCAAGTGTTTTATTGGATTTCCACTTAGTGGAAAAGCAACAATATGAATAATAATAATGATAATAGTAATAATGTCCTATGTTCAAAAACAATAGATGATATACAATTATTGACACATTGTTTTTGGTATAAATACTGTCAACATTTTCAATCAGCCTGCTCGTTAGAATTTTGCTTCGGATTCAACTTTAGTAAGCTTAATTTCGAGCATAGAGATTATATAACCAAACTCTGGAAACTGAAAAAATAATTTGATGCAAAAAACAGCAAAAAAAAATCATACACAATTTTTGTGTAAATTTTTTCCACGTTAAATAAATAAGATATCTGATTCCTGGTTTTCTTAAAACAAAAAGGGAAAACACAATAGTTTATTATTGCTTAACTGCACAACTCTGCACAATACTGTTTCATAGAAATTTAAAAATGTTTGCGTAATCCATTGAAAGTTTTTTCAAATATATTTTTAAAACTCATTATAAAAAGATACAAACAATTTCTCCAAGTAGTTTCCTAAATGTAATATTGTGATTAGCCTTTCAGTGCTTGTCAAAACTCCTATTTCTTTTAAACTGAATTTTAAGAATCACTTTTAAATTTTGTCATAAATTTCTTCAATCTTTGAAATGAGTGTATTTGTTTTTATTTTAATAGTAAGCAAAGAATTAAATTTAATTATTTAAAATTTGTAATTGTATTAAATTGAGGTGAATATTTCGTTAATTTCTATTTTAAAAAAAAACGAATATATCCATACGTTCTGGTGGTATCCTTTCAAATTTCAATAGTTGGACAAACAATTAAGAAATTTCTCCTCTTGATTCCCAAATTGTATTTCTTGTTTCATAAAAATATTTTTCAAATATTTATACAATTATTTATTGATTTTGTCGTTTTCTTTTTTAATTATGGATTGATTATTTTGAAAAATTAAAATAAAAGTGAAAAAGATTTTGCAGTCCCGTATCGAGATGTACCCTAATAAATAATCCAAAAATTGTTTAAAGGAGAAAAATAAATCTTCACTTCAATGCACCAAGATCGTTTATTTTTCCACTGCAATTAAAATAGACAGTTTTAATGATATATTTTGCAATTTTTAAGTACTTACAAATTCACAAGTTCTTTTGAAGTTGAATTTTTGCAACTATTATCTGGACTGTTGATGGTGACTTTGATAATTTTAAAGGACAAAATTCAAAAACGTTATTATGTCGCAATTTAAACATAATTACAAATTAAGTCTTCAGTTTTTCATTGACAACCAACTTTATGACAACCATTTGTTTTAATAATTATAAATTTTTATTAAATTTAACTGGTATAATAATTGAATATTTAATATGATTTTTAAAATGATTTTAAATTTTTATTATTTCTTGGTATGTAACATTTAATATTATTATTATTATTATTATTATNAAAACATCTAAAACATTAAATTAATTTCAATTTAAAAAATATAAATAAATTTGTAAAACTTTTAAATTCGCTAAACCGAATTACTGAACAAAAAAAATATATAAGAATATTCTCAAATTTCTAAGAATTCATTTATCCAAACTCTACAAAAAATAAATCATTTTTATTTATTATTTATAGTAAGTAGTATAGAAATAAGGAAAGTTTCTCTTTAAAATTGCGATGAATGACTAGATTAATTTTAGATCTACTAATGGACAGTGACGTTGACGCCGATATTCCAGTTAGAATAAAACCAACTAAAAAGTCACAAATTAATGAAATTAAATCTCCGTTATTTTTACCGTTTTCCTCCGGCAATGTTCGCTCTCAAAATACTGTTTCTCCAAGCTCCAACTATTCCCTGAAATCGTCTAAAGAAAAAATCGATATCACGGAAATTCGACGAATTTTAATGAAATTAAAATCTGAAATCGAGCACGAAAAGAAACAAAATCACGAATTAATTGAACAAACATGAAAGAATTAAATCATCAAAAACATTCGCTAGAAATGAAGCACAATAAAACGATTGCTCAATTAAATCTATCATGGAAAACGAAATTTGACGATCTCATGAAAATTAATAATAATCATATTTCGGAAATAAGTAAATTAAAACAAAAAATTACAGATTTATCAAGTTTCCATTTTTCTATATTTTTCTTTATATTTACTTAATTGTAAAAGGATCTTCATCGAAACACGATTTAGAAATATCTAATATGGACGATGTAGTAGCGAAGATCAACGAATTCTGCAATTTGGAGAGTAATAATTTCAGTAATACAGAAGAACTCGTCAAAATAATAAATGATTTAGTATGATTTAGTATAATTTGTAACTATATTATTTATTTATTACTTTTACTAAAATTATTATTATTATTATTATTATTATTATTATTATTATTATTATTATTATTATTATTATTATTATTATTATTATTATTATTTGTTTTCGTCTAAAACAAATCAAAAGAATTTCTTTGTAATTAATCGTATCACACGCTTTATTTGTACACAACCATTGTTTGTTAAACCATTTAACGTGTCCAATAACTTGAGATTGAGCCATGATTGAATTAGAAACATTGGATAATTGTTCAACACTTTGGCGAATAAACATTTGAGAAATTGAATTAATGTCAATTAGAAATTTTCCATTAATAATTTGCAACGTTCTTGTTGAGTCACGATCACATGGACAAGTTTCACTGCTGAAAAGACATCTCTTCGCTATATTGGTCATTGAAATACGACATATCAACCATTCATTATCTTCCATATTTCACTAAAACCAAAAATTCAAAATACCCACACAATTCACCAGTTCAAACAAACGATTCCTGCTCTTCCATTAACAAACAATCAAAACCAAATTCCACAAATTAAAGATCGATTTAAATCTATTACTACAGAAAGCATAACTTATATAATATAAAATAGACGCGATACAAAAAAAACATCCAAAATCGGCTGAAACAATTATTATTATTATTATTATTATTATTATTATTATTATTATTATTATTATTATTATTATTATTATTATTATTATTATTATTATTATTATTATTATTATTATTATTATTATTATTATTATTATTATTATTATTATTATTATTATTATTATTATTATTATTATTATTATTATTATTATTATTATTATTATTATAATTATTATTATTATTATTATTATTATTATTATTATTATTTAAAACAATAAAATGATAATTTAAGCCTTTTGCTGCAAATAATGTATTTAATGAAAGAATTTTCGACTATACGATAGTCCTTGTCAATCTCCTGGAATTTAGCAATGTTCTTCTTCAAAATACCCTTCAATCTTTCTTTTATTTCCTTTCTCTTAATTCTCATTGGTTGTAAATATAATGAATTGTTTTACTAAAAACTTTTAAAATTTTTTTATAATTTTTACATTTAAAATTTCAAAATGACACAAACTAAAATTTTTAAATTTTTTACAGCTTCTATAATTAGCTTCTAGAAGCCTAATAAAATATTTGAAAATATTTTAAATAAAGCCTCCAATAACCACTTATATATGCTATTTAAATATTTCAATAAATGTGTCAATTTTGATTTTCAAACCCTATTTTTAAAAATTTTTTTTTCTATATTATTCTAATTATTACTTTTTAATTTATTCTTATTTTTTTAATTTCTTTGTATATTGTCAGTTATTCTCAAAGTCAATGACAACAGATCAAATTCATGATTTCATTGATTTCTTCTTTGGTGTTGATCTTTGGCTGTCTGTTTATTATGAGAATTGCTTCTTTGATTCTGACATTTTTCTTTTGGATGTTTCCATTAGCTATGATTTCTATTGAAATATTTTTTCTTTCCTCTGTTGGCTGACACTGCCGGAGATGTCTGCCCAACGAGGATGTTCCACCAGGATCTAGATGTTCTTTAACTCTTTGGTGCAATGTCCTGAGGGTACTTCCAATGTAGATTTCATTGCATACATTGCACGTGATGCAATAGACGATGTTTTTTCTAAAGCACATATCTTTCGGTGTCTGGCAGTTTTTCATTGTGCAATTGTTTTCTCTATTTATGTTGCCTGCCAGAGCCCTTCTCAATGTCCAAGATTTATGTGCTATCCGAATTGGAAGACCAACAGCTTCGTCACAAAAAATTCTGATCTTCCTAACTTCTACCACCTAATTAAAACTCACAAAGAGGGTCCTGGTATCAAAATTAGACCTATAGTGTCCAACAAAAATGGACCAACAACTAAAACAAGTTGGCTCCTTGCAAAGATCTTGAAACCTTTATTGGACACGATACCACACCATCTTCAAAGCAGCGACTGCCTCATGACAAGACTAAATAATAACATGACTTGTCATAGAGAATTCCAATACCCATTTAGTCTTGATGTCGTATCACTATACACATCTATCGAACCAACAGAGGCTATTCAATGTTTAGAAAAGAAATTAAGAGAAAGCAACTTGTTAATAAAGGAAATGAATATCGAGAATATCACCAAACTACTTACTGTTATCCTCGAGAACACCTATTTTACCTTTGAACAAAATATCTATAAACAAGTTAAAGGTCTACCTATGGGTTCTAGCATATCAGGACTGCTAGCAATCATCTTTATGGATAACCTCGAACGACAGACACTGAGGACCATACAACCCATCGGTTTCTATGCAAGATATGTAGATGATATCTTCATCTTGACCAAAAACAGAAAAGAAGCGGAGGAAATATTTCATTCATTCAATGCGGCTCATCAAGATATTAAGTTCGAAATCGAATATCCGGAAGAAGATGGATCCCTCAATTTATTGGATTTGAGAATCAAAATAGAAGAAAATACTCCAACATACGGGTTCTACAGAAAACCAGCTCGCAAAGAAATATTTATGCACCAAAGATCAGCGCTTCCATACTTANTATTTTGTTCAAAGGTAAAATAGGTGTTCTCGAGGATAACAGTAAGTAGTTTGGTGATATTCTCGATATTCATTTCCTTTATTAACAAGTTGCTTTCTCTTAATTTCTTTTCTAAACATTGAATAGCCTCTGTTGGTTCGATAGATGTGTATAGTGATACGACATCAAGACTAAATGGGTATTGGAATTCTCTATGACAAGTCATGTTATTATTTAGTCTTGTCATGAGGCAGTCGCTGCTTTGAAGATGGTGTGGTATCGTGTCCAATAAAGGTTTCAAGATCTTTGCAAGGAGCCAACTTGTTTTAGTTGTTGGTCCATTTTTGTTGGACACTATAGGTCTAATTTTGATACCAGGACCCTCTTTGTGAGTTTTAATTAGGTGGTAGAAGTTAGGAAGATCAGAATTTTTTGTGACGAAGCTGTTGGTCTTCCAATTCGGATAGCACATAAATCTTGGACATTGAGAAGGGCTCTGGCAGGCAACATAAATAGAGAAAACAATTGCACAATGAAAAACTGCCAGACACCGAAAGATATGTGCTTTAGAAAAAACATCGTCTATTGCATCACGTGCAATGTATGCAATGAAATCTACATTGGAAGTACCCTCAGGACATTGCACCAAAGAGTTAAAGAACATCTAGATCCTGGTGGAACATCCTCGTTGGGCAGACATCTCCGGCAGTGTCAGCCAACAGAGGAAAGAAAAAATATTTCAATAGAAATCATAGCTAATGGAAACATCCAAAAGAAAAATGTCAGAATCAAAGAAGCAATTCTCATAATAAACAGACAGCCAAAGATCAACACTAAAGAAGAAATCAATGAAATCATGAATTTGATCTGTTGTCATTGACTTTGAGAATAACTGACAATATACAAAGAAATTAAAAAAAATAAGAATAAATTAAAAAGTAATAATTAGAATAATATAGAAAAAAAAATTTTAAAAAATAGGGTTTGAAAATCAAAATTGACACATTTATTGAAATATTTAAATAGCATATATAAGTAGGTTATTGGAGGCTTTATTTAAAATATTTTCAATATTTTATTAGGCTTCTAGAAGCTAATTATAGAAGCTGTAAAAAATTTAAAAATTTTAGTTTGTGTCATTTTGAAATTTTAAATGTAAAAATTATAAAAAAAATTTTAAAAGTTTTTAGTAAAACAATTCATTATATTTACAACCAATGAGAATTAAGAGAAAGGAAATAAAGAAAGATTGAAGGGTATTTTGAAGAAGAACATTGCTAAATTCCAGGAGATTGACAAGGACTATCGTATAGTCGAAAATTCTTTCATTAAATACATTATTTGCAGCAAAAGGCTTAAATTATCATTTTATTGTTTTAAATAATAAATGCTGCTACCAAGCAATCATCATTTTATACTTATTATTATTATTATTATTATTATTATTATTATTATTATTATTATGATTATTATTATTATTATTGTCACAAAATTTTTTAAAACGCATATTTTTTATATAATAATTTTAATTTAATGTATAAAAGTACGCTATCTAAAAAGGAAAGATGTAATTAAAAAGGTTAGACTGTGAAAGTAATTAAAACTGATATAAATGATAAATGATTTGTTTGATTTGAGGTGAAATGAAACTAATTAATTAATTTCAATTCGATTTCATGTCGTATTTGCTTTTTATTTTGATCTTTCGATGTCGAATAGGTAGCCTATTAAGTTTTATAATTTTTTATTCAAAACCTATAATAAAACAATATCTAATTATTTAAAATTAACAACAAACCATAATAATAATAATAATAATAATAATAATAATAATAATAATAATAATAATAATAATAATAATAATAATAATAATAATAATAATAATAATAATATTAATGGTAAAAAAAGAAATTACATATTAATAATAAAATTTATTTAATACTCTGATTTTATTTCAGAATCATTTAGTCAAAGGCCGAATGCCAAATCAGGTAAGTGAATTTCTCATTAATATTTATATTTTATTAATCAAACAATTAGCCAATTGATCAAGACAACAATGAGATGAAAATTACAAAACTGCAAAACCAAAAAACAGAACTGACCAACATTGTAAAAATTTTAGATCGTAAATTGAAAACCAGTCAAAATGAATTAATAGTGAGATCAGATTTTTTTTCATTTTAAACACTGAGTCAGAAACTCATTACTCATTTTTATTTGTGATGGGTAATTGATCAGTTTCACTAATTTCAGTAAATTCAATACAAAATATAATTTATTATATATTATTTGGACACTTGTTTTTATTTTAAATTAAATTTAATAATTAAATCAATATATTTGATTAAATGAATGAATTGAGCAGGAAATATCGTTCAATACATAAAATTGATGTTCATATTCCAAAGAAAAGAGTTTATTGTAAATGAGAATTAGTTTTTCTTATTCAACTAAGATCTGGATAATGTGAAAGATGGAGATAATTGAAAAATTTTAAATGAATTTTTTTTATTTTAGATAAATAAACTGCACAAGTATGGTTGTTTATAATAAATGAAATTTTTCGGAATAAAATCTATTTGTGAAGAAATTTCTGAATTTTAACTCTGTGACTTTATTGATTCGACTTCTTCTATTGTTACTTCTGATGATTTGACTTGTTCATCAACTTCAATTTCGTCAACTTTGTAACTTCTGATATTTATTGGATATATACAATAACTTCAGTATCTTCGTTTGACATAATTGATTAGAATTTCCTTGGTTTGAATGTTAAAATGTTTATAGAGAAAAACGTAAAATATAAATATGATTTAGAATAATTTTATTATTATTTTTCTCTATTAAATTTTTATTTATTTTTATTTAATTGACAAAAAAATTCCAAATTTTATAATAATTTTTATTTGTAATCGATTAAATAACATTTTTGTTTCTATGTTTTCAGAATTCTAATTTAAGTTAGCATTTATTTAATAGCTATTATACGATTTTTAAATTTTTAAAAAACATATTTTAAATAATTTAACTTATTTTGTTGAATTGTTGAATTGCTAATAGTCTTGGTTACGGTAACTTTTAAAATAATAATTTAATCGTACTTTAAGTTTAACTAATTAATTAATCTTCAAAAAATTTTATTATTATTTTTCTAAACCATAATACAACTGCCTTACGGTATATTAACCACTTGCCGGGCGCGCGCTCAAATATGAGTGCAAAAAATGTGTACCTTTTCGGGCGAGCGCTCACATGTGAGCGCAAACTCATAATTAATAATTAGTGAATACAAACTCGGAAAATTAAAAAAAATATATTTACGTTATATTTTGATTATATACTATTAATTAATGATTTTAAAAAAATAGTTTTTTTTGACCGAAAACATGAAAAAAAATCGCCCGGCAAGTGGTTAATAGTAATCATAAATTTTAATATAATCAAATCTTACTATAATGAGATAACAACATGTGAAATATTTTTAGTAAAATTCAGTTTTTTGTTCTTAAGGATAATTCATTTTTAATGAAACGGTATTATGAATTGACGTCACCTAAGAACCACCGGAGTTTAATGACTGTTTAGAAAAAAATTTTTACATTAAAGGTTTTTGAATTGGCCAAATTCAATGGGAAAAATAATCAGTGGTGAAATTGGAAAAAAGTTTTTATAATGTTGTTGTTATTATAAGTGGAAAGTACATTTTAGAAATAATTCAGAAAGAATTGATGCCATGTAGTATTTGATTAGCATAATGTAGAGAAGACACGGAAGTTCTTTCTAAACCAAAAAGTATCCTCAAATATGAAAAATTGGTTGTTATATCAACTGTTTTGGAAATATCGAGGAATGGAAAGTCGAGTTTGATAATAAAAATTTGTAAATTTTATATGAGAGGAAAACATTTTAGTGTAAATTAATAAAAATTTCGGTAACCAGTGGTGTTGAGTAACAATTAAAAATAAAATAAAAATTATTTAACTTAATAAAATAGTATATTAAACAATAATATCATAAATATAAAATTAAATAAAAAGTTTTTAAAAAATTAATAAATAACTTTAAAACATTAAAAAGTTATAAAAATTTATTTTTAATAAATAAAAAACTATTAATAAAAGTATTATAAGAACTTCTTTTCATTTTCATCTCTGATTTCTTTTCATTTTCGATTGACATATATCTTTAAAACATGTAATTAAGCGAAACAAATATTGCAAATTCTTTCAAAACTTTATTAAAACAATTATTTTTAATTTTAGCTAATAAAATATGTCCCCATTTACGCAATTTCAAATCCCACAAAAAATACCTAAACGATAACTGACCGTGGTCCATATTGGACACATTATTCTACTTGTAATATCTCCTTAACAATTCACTTAATTTTCAACAATAAATTATAAACTCTTTTGAAATTGAACTGACTAAATATTTTAAAAATTATTTATTATATATTATAAATTATAATTAATATAATTTATTATGAATGGTAAGTAATATTTAATATTTAAATTTATTAAGAACTTAAAGAAAAAACCTGAAGAAAAACAAATTAGTCTGATGAATGAACTTGTAACAGAAAGACACGATGAAAGTAAATACGATTTTGAAACAATGTTGAAAAGAGCGAATTCAGAAAGATTATTGCTAGAAAAACAGTTAACGTGGCTACAAGTATGACATAATAATTTTATTGGAAAACAGAAAAACATTATAAAATGTTTAAGAAATTTTTGAAAATAAAAAAACCAAAAGTTTTCAAATAACATTTAAATTATTTATTATAGATAGGGTTAGAGTTTTGTTTTTGTCTTCCAAATTTAATATTTTAGTGGATGTCATTGGTTTAAAAAATGTCTATGTACTTAACTGTTATTATAAGAACTTCTATTGATTTTTGCCTTTGATTTCTTTTCATTTTCAATTTACATTATATTTAATAAAAAAAATTGGCTATGAATTAGTTAAAAAACATTTTCAATATCAAAAATTTGAATATCAAAAAAATATAGTCAACTTTTTAATAAATATTATGTCAATTGGTTTATAGTTTTTTTAATTTTTCACATGAAATTAAGCTTCTTAAAATTACTCAAATATCTCAAGTCTTTAAAGTTAAGTTATTAAGTTATAAAGTTTTTAGTAAATAGTTATTAAAAATGGAATGCATTCATATAATTGAATTTTTTTACAATTGTGATAATAGTGATTGATAATATTGAGCCCATGGATGACAGTATTATTGGATTATGTACACCATTCATCAATTATGATTGAATTTCCACAACTATTCTTGAATTAATGCTAGGAAGTAGGGTACTCATTTATCTGTTTTATACAACCTTTATATAATAAGATGCAGTGGAAGTTGATTTATCCAAGTCTGTTTGCTAGAAATTAGACATAAATTTATTTTTTTCCCCAATCACTGCCTTGACCACCAACCAAGTCGGGTTTCTTTCAAAAAATAGATCCATTTTCTTAGTATCTTTCTCTAATAATAATAATAATTATTATTATTCTAGTGCCTCGATTCAAGCTTATTCGTTCATGTATTACTTCAATTGAATTTCTCAAACTTAAATAATATAAAACTTCATTAAATTGAGATCACTACGAATCTTCCTTAATAGTGAAGGGTAGCTCTCAACAAGATTTTCTTTGCCGATTCCACAGTTAAAAGCGTTTTTCGAAATAGTGGTCACTAAATATGTGTAAGTCGTAAATAAGTGCAATTAAACAAATATTTTGCAAGCTTTATTTACATTTTCACGATTTTGTTTACATAGTGATACTATGAATTTTGATACTCTCACTTGCAAGATGTCATTTGTATTTACTAACTTAATAGCAATAATATTACTGTGCTATTCTATATGGACTGATGACGGAGTAGTCAAAGTCCTCAGTTTGATTGCTAAGGCACTTGGTTAATTCCCGTGAGGTATTCAGTACTTATTAGGGCCAAAGAAGTTTGAAAGTAGTCTGTCATAGAAATTGCATCTCACATTATTTTTTGTATTTGTAATAAATTAGATTGAATTTTAGAAAATATGAAGAAAATTTACCACATAATTAATTAGATGATTTGATCTATAAAAATCAGCCAACATTCGTCAAATTGCAATATAAATAAAGCAGTATGACAGATGGAAACATATATTTAAATGTATTATTTATTATTTATGTTTACTTTTATCAACAAATGTTGTTAATAGTTCATACTATTAATTTATCTCTTTACAATAAAAACTCTTTAAGGTGACCACTCTCGGGACTAAGTCAGTTTTGGTATTCCTGTGTGACCACAAATAAATAGATGCCCTAATCAGTTTTATTTTATATTTTTATTTATTATTTAATACTAGCTGGGGTACCCGGCGTTACACGATTTAAAAAATAGTTAACAAATTCAAAATAAGGAAATTTATTTCAATTCATTCATTTAAAAAAAATAATTTAAAAAATGCACAAAAATTTAATTTAAAAAAATACATGTAAAATACATATAATTTAAAATGTAAAACTTAAAACGGCACCCAGCCGGTAAAAAATGGGTCAAATGAAAAAAAAACCTAACATTATCTGGAACTTTTATTTGAAACATTGTTGCCAATTTCACCTCCTTTGGGGTATCTACTGTAGTAAATCAAGGTGACCCTGAGTAGGGTTAGGGTACTCTAGAGGTGGTCACCTGGAGTTGAAACAGACTATGACCTGTCCCGAGTCAAATGAGGGTCACAAGGAACATTTCAGCACCCTAGGTTCAACGGTGGGGAATTCTATGGATAACAAACAAACAAACTTTCATCTTTATATTTTACATTACTTTTACTATTGAATTTTAAATAAATTTCCCGATACTCTAAACTCTATTTTTACACTCCGTTGTGTAAGACTCACCATAAGGTTTAATTTATTTATAATTCTGATGAGTTACATATTATACTTTCAGATCTCACTTGTCTTGAGATTCCAGTCTTGTACATCTTGCTCCATTTTTAAGTCTCGGAATCTACGTCTCGGCCAAACGAGATTCCATTATGAGAAAATAATTTCCTGTTTAAATTAGATCGAAAAACAGAATGCTTTGAGAAATTCAGGGGGGAGGGCAAATGCCCTCACTTGCCCCCCCCCCTTTGCGGACGCTCATGACATAAGTAATGTTCCAGTGGCATTTATATAAATTATATTATATTATTTCTGAGTTTATAAGTAACATTTAATTACATTTTATCATATAAATTTCGCAAAGTAATTTGATTTTAGTTAATGTTAATTATTCTACACTTTTGTGTACAATTAATAAGTCGACTAATTTTCCGATTATAATTAACTTAAAAGCAAAATTTCGCGATAATTAATGTATTAAAGTAAAAACTAATTGTTTCCGCCGATTTGGCGTGGTTTTTGTATCGCGTCTGTGTGCGCGGTATGATTAGACCGATTCTTGTTAGTGTGAGTATACAGACGCGAGAAGTTGGTTTTTGTATTTTTATATAAAAGTTTTAATTAGTTGTAGAATTGATTTATTTTTCTGGAAGAATAGAATTTGTTTTACGAGGAGGATTTTTGGATGTTTTTTAAAATGGAGTTTGATCGTGTCATTGGAAATGAATTGATACATGATGATGATGTATGTTCTTACAAATATAAAGTAGAAATTCAAAATATGTTCAATAACAAAATTCGTTCATTTAATTTCCCCAAATCTGACAATTTCAAAATGAAAAACTCTTGTACATTTTCTAGTATCATCCAAGATTTTTAAAATCTTAAAGAATCGTCGGAAAATGTTATTAAATCATCTGGTGAATATTATGACACCTCTATTAGACCCAAGTGTTGACAGAATAATTGCTGCAAAAGATAGTGCTATATATGATGCAGGAACTTCGTTTAGAATTACAAGTCAAACCATAGATTTTTGATCAAATGCCACTAATAGTTTTGTTCATCGTTTCATGTCAAAGAATAATAAAGCAGAATATGGAACTGCCGAAAAGAAGGAATATGATATTCTATTTAATCGAGCTCTTAAAAGGATAAACACAATTCAAATGTTTGCTAGCAAAAGTGTTGAAAAATTATCCAATGTTTTGAATTCAATATACGATCAATCAGTGACAAAAAACAAAGAATGGTTGAAACAATATTATGATAACTTCACAGATGAAATGATAACAGTTGTGTTGGATTATATTTCTAAAATTAATAAAGAAAGTCTTCTTCTGGGTCTTAATGTTTTCTGTAAACACTAATTTTAATTCAATATTTTAGAATAAAATAAAAAAATAATTTTTCTCTCCAATTTCTTTAGGGCATCTATTTTTCTATGGAATTAACAAAGTGTTCCCGTAAAGGCTTACGGTATCTGTATGTTTTCGGATATATACATTTATTAAGAATATAAGTAATGACAAGTGAGATAAATGAAATGAAAAAAGGAAATCCGGCTTACTTCTTTAAAGTTTTGAGATCTTTAAAGTCATGAATTTATTTCAATCGAATTCGGCTTAACAAGAAAAAAATATTTAAATATTATTATTTACTTCTTTAAGTCTAAAATATTAATAATTAAAATCTCGTTCGAATGTCACTATGTTAAATTAAATTACACAATTTCTACACTATTTTAATTTTATTCAACTTATTTTGGCCAATTCTGAATTGATTCTTTCGCGTCTGTTTGCGCGGTTGCGGTGGTTTCTGTGTCAGGCACACAGACGCGAGTAATGGTGGTACATTTGGAAATAATTATATGTTAACAATATGTTAATGGTTATTTATTTCTGAATAAAAAATGCTATAATAAATTTGCATGCATTTTTCATTATGTGTTTTGTGTTGTTTTTTTTTGTTGTTTTCTGTCACCTCAATTCCTATAATAAAGTTATTAAATTTCCGAATATTAAATTTCTACACACAGCAGGTTTGTGTGTTCCTATACTATAAATTTATTGATTTTTTTTTAGATTATAGAAGTTAATAAATTTCGGAATTAGGTGTACATATAATGTTATAAATTTTTATGAAATTATTAATTAATGGGTTTTTAGATTTTTTTTGAGTTTGTTTGTCCGAGGCATTTTAGTTTTTTTTCTTGAGGAAATTTTCAGATATTTTCAAATTTAAAGAAAATTTGGGAACCTTACGGAATTTTAGATGTCTATGAATTATTGTCGGTTTTGTTCGCCGCTTTTGAAGTTATCAAGATGTTTTGCTTTTAATGCTGTTTCTTTACAAGGTTCTTCTCATACATCGTTGGTTCTATGCCAAGAAATATCTTATAGACATTCATATTCACATGTTCCAAAATCTATTACGTCGGCGGATGATTTGTATAGTTTAAAAGAAATAAAAATTTGGCTTAATATGTTAAAGGAATTTAACTTAATTACAACTTATTTTTTTATTAACTTTTGTATTTACGATTTATTGTGTATCATAAAAATT
Source organism: Schmidtea polychroa (assembly GCA_959609185.1). Taxonomy (NCBI): domain Eukaryota; kingdom Metazoa; phylum Platyhelminthes; order Tricladida; family Dugesiidae; genus Schmidtea; species Schmidtea polychroa. Next base: position 59,242 of record CAUHTR010007727.1, read on the forward strand.
CAAGGCCAATAATTAAATTCCTACATCAGTTACTTAAGTTAATAGATAAATGAAAATGACTGTTATGTTTATTTGACAGAATTTTAATATTATCTGCTAATAAATTAATGATAAATTTCATAATTTCTTAATTTGTCAAGCTGTAAATCAAAACCACTTCTTTTTTTCTTATTGCTTCATATATCAAATTATTTTCATAGAAAAAGTTAATTTTCCTCACTGCCGATTAATCCATCTTTCAAAGGTTTAAGACTTCGTTTTCACTTACGTAATTTCCATTCTACAGACATTTCAGAATCAAACTGGAAGCTGCATAAATTTTCACTTTATATTACATTTTATTCCCATTTAAATGTACACACTATAACAGGTATAGTTGTTCGGTTTTTTTAAGTAGATAACAAAATTTCTAGCCATTTATATTTATTTATATATTACATCAACAGCTATGAAGAAACTCAATGAAAAATCCTACTAACTCCTTACAGTGATGAAATAAAAATGAAAAGAGGAAAGTAAATTTATCTGTCTGTATTGTCAACTTTAGATTGTGTATCCCTTTTTGTCAGTATGCCAACATGCCCAATTGTAAATGTGTTTGTGTGTTTTTCTACTATTAGAAGAGTCTAAAAATTTCTAAAGATTCTAATATAAATTTTTTTTACCATTATATTCTATCATCGTTTTTGGATTTGTTACATACATCGTGATCTTTTGACGAATATCTTCGTGTTGTTTTTTAATTGTTTCATTCTTGTGCTTAATCGGAATTTTTAATTTTCAGGTGAGATTGTTGTGGAAGTTGTTTTTTAATGTTCACTTTTTCTCTGTGAATTTGTGTTTTTAATTCTTTGAAAATTCATGGATTATTTATGTTAATATAAATGATTATGTTAATATAAATGAATTAGAATCGTGACGAAGAAAATCCAGCAACTCGGGAAAAAGTTGAAACTTTGACAATTTTAGTGAAATCGTTTCATAAAAACCAAAAACTTCTTGAAGACCAATTATCTGTGTTGAGAGACAAATCCAACAAAACTGATAATTATGTAAGAATTTAATTAATTTTTAAAAGTAAATTATTAACTGATAATTAATGCAATTTTATTGGTTTTAATAGTTTTATATTTTTTACATTTTTTAAATTATTATTTTATTTTTGAACCTTTGCCAATTAATTGCGAAAAAATTGATTTTTAAAAATTTTAAATTTGAGCAAATTTTTAATAAAATTACAAATCAATTTAATTAATAAATTCATTAAATTTACACTAATATGAATATTATTTATGTTAAATTCCAAAAGAAAATCTTTTACGACGAATAACGAAACATTTCTACAAAGAGAAGATTTTTGGTTGATTTTAAAATTGTCGTCTAAAAAAATAAATTTGATTTAAGTCGAAATCAACTTAAAATTCAGGGTTTTTCGGATTATTATTCTTTATATTTGATTTAAATGAATTGTTGATAAATTATTTCAAGTAATTGAAAATGGAAAATCAGCATTAAAACATTTTTTGCAATATTATTTTTTGGTTGATTTTTATATATTTAAATCATTTAATTTATTTTTGAAATATAATTTTTGATAATTCTTTTTAGTTTTTTTTCGAATATTTTTATTATTGTAAAGCATTAAATTGTAATGAATATATTTTAAAATTACGGATTTTATTCAACTTTAATAATTCAAAGTTAACTTTTACATATCTTTTAAATGTTACCATTACACTTAGTGAAAATGTTTTTAATTATTAACTAATTAAATTAACTACTTTTAATTAAAAAATTCCTAAAAAATTTGTTAATGAAGAAACATTTGTAAATTTTAAGTTTTATAAATAATAAATAAATTTTGTTGAATAGCACGATAATTGCCTTTGATCTATTTCATACAGAATCAGATTATCTTATACTCACACTGAGCACTGTGTTGAGAGCTTATATACTTAATAGGTTCTAAGAAAACCTATAATATAAAAAAGTGTGGGATAAAAGCTATACTGAAATTAAAATAATTCAATGTTTATTTTGCTAAACAATATAATTTATTTAATGATATAATTTTAATTATGTAATATATGACTTGCATACATACGAAACTCACATAACTAAAATAAATATTAAATAATTATTTTTTTAATTATTTTTGCCTATCCCACTAAATTTATATAGTTGGTCACATTGAGTTTCATATACTTCTACTTAATATAGTTCTACCACATTAACATGTAAAAAAGTTGGTGCGCATTATACTTGCGTACCAAAAAGGTTCTTTTCAATTATAACAAGTACATTTACAGCCGCAAGAACGTCCCAACAAAAGAATGGAGAGTTTTGTGTTGATTAAAAAATCAGTGTACTTTGACTTTATTGTTTGTTTTAATTAAAAGGTTAAGCATTTTTTAGTATCAGTATTTGATAATTTATTTCTTTTTTATTAAAAGTTTGTTTTGTTAACAAATGTTACATAAAAATTATTATAAAAACTTGAAAATATAAGTACGCATTATATACAAATTTTTTATTTTATCAGAAAAATTTGGGCGAAGTCAAATAGCCATATTATACATTATTTCTAAACATTACAGTTGAATAAAAACAAAAACATTTTCTTTGAAAAAGAAAAAATCTTTTAAATCATATTTATTATAAAAAACTTGGTCGCATAATACTAAGTTAATCCTTGGAGCCGTACTAGTTTTGTATTTGCAATGTATTGAAATTATGGAACCATGACAAAGGAGCGGAAAACGAGATTAGGAAAATAATAACAAGTTATTTCATTCAAATTTATTAAAAATAGTCAACGAAAAGCAACGTATATTATTGAAAAGTTGGGAGTAAGTTGGGAGTAAAGATTGTAGATGTCGATTAAGTTGAGTGTATTTTGGTTTGAACACCTCTGAATATCTAGAACTGGATTTATTAATTCGGATCAACAACTTCACGTGATAATGCTCCTTCCGGAAATGATCTACAGGCTTGTCAATCATCCGCTGAAAGGCCAGAAGTGAAGCCTTCACTGAATTATTGGTATCGGGAAGTTAATAGTTCACGGGATTTTATACATTCCCAATAATCTATGATGGAGGTCAGTTTCGAAGGAAATGTATCGATCAAATCATCAAAATTTGTAGTCAATTCAATTATTGGAATGAAATTGAGAACTAAGTGATCTGTAGTTCTAGCTCTGTTAGCTTTGTGTTCACATTTACAATGTTTTCACATTTAAGCTGCGCGCTTTTGTCGGGTCACCGAATTTAAAGATTGTTACGTTAAACTCAATATAACGCGGATAAACTAAATATATAAAGTTTAATGCATTTTCACTGGTATATTAATTTTTTATTTCGGGTATTTAAACGATTAAGTACAAGCTAATATGTTTAAATCAAAGGGGTCCAAATAATATGAAGTCTACATTTAAGCCACTGAATTTTAAGTTTATATTTTAAATTGATTTTCATTGGAATGGTATAATTTTCTGTATAATTGTAAGTTTCATAAACTTTAGAAAAGCATTTTTTGTATAATATAACATTTTTCTTTCATATTATTTTCAGAAATTCATGTTAAAAACATTTTTTTGATGTAATATTTGGCTTTTTCATGCGTACCAGATGACAGTTTTTCTTTCAAAATTTGGTAAAGATCAATATTTTTATTTTTTCAATTTGATTCTGGTTATAAATTATAATTTATTTTAAATAGTGAAAAATAAGTCATCAATTAACAAAATATTTCTTATTTTCATTTGAGCTAATTCAATTAAACAAAATAAATTTAAACGATTGTCAAAAATATTTTCATATAATCTATTAGAGAAAAACTTTGCCAAAAATAGGAATTATTTTGAAATTATTTTTTCAATTATTCTTCGATTTATTTTAATTGAATAATTATTAATTATCTCTTTTCAAAATAATTATTTCAGTCTCAATTTAGATGAGTTAATTTTTCAGAAATCTGACAAGAATATGTTGCTAAATGATATAAAATAGTAGCCTGTCTAGTGAATGTTTAACGTAAAATAAGGTAATAGTAATAATAGAGTTATTATTATTATTATTATTATTATTATTATTATTATTATTATTATTATTATTATTATTATTATTATTATTATTATTATTATATTAATTATTATAAAAGAATCATAAATGAATTATTATTTTAAATAAAATAATTAAATAATATACTATTTAAAATTACAGAAAATTTCAAACTTCTCGTAAATTTATAATTAATTATTAATGTTAAAATTCAATAAATTTCGTAGAAATATTTCAAGCAATATTCATAATATAGGTGTGAATTTTTAATTATTTCAAGTGTAAAATAATATTTATTGATTTGTTTTAAATATTTTGCTTTTTTATTTAATAATTTAACAATAGAAGGAATAAAATATTTCCTAAATTTTAATGAATTTTCGTGACACTCCTATTTTAGAGACTCTTCGATAATTTGCATTTAGAAATTCAATAAATAGGTTTGGAAAATTAGGAAAATTTGGAAAATTCAAGATTTATATTTACTTTTTTATCTTTATTTGTGTCTATTAAAAAGAAGTAACAGATTTTTATAAATATATATTTTTTTGGCGATAACAATACAGAAATTATTGAAGTGTTATATTCCATTCTTCTTATCAAGTTATTTAATTCATCGGGTTTACTCATTTTATTTCTTTTATTTACATTTTATTATTTCTTTTTTCTTTTTGTGTTTTTCATTATAACAGTCATTCAATTTCCAGTTCAATTTATGGAGAAATTAACTAAACAACATATAAACACAAAGGTTGTGGAAAGAACTCAAGACGGAAATTGGATAAATTTATGAGATTTTAACTTTTATAGAGAAATAAATTGAGAATTTTTTTTAAATTTTTATTTCATTATGCAACGCATTAATGCAATGTTAAATTATCATTATGAAATTAGGATCAGTTAAAAATAAGGACTTTTAACTATTAATTGTTATTGTTTTAATCCTGTTCTGGCACCTAATTAATTAAATTGATTTAAGAATTACTATTTAAGGGACCTAATGACCTTAATTGTCAAAATTGGTACTATTTAGAAATATTTGGAGAATTTACAAAAATTTATATCAATGGCTCAATCATTATCTCAAATTCACAGGATTCGAGTTATATGACTTTAACTTCCCATCATTGTCAGCTCGTTGTGCCAATCAATTTAACAATACTAAACTAAGATTTGGATATATTTTTAATTTTAATTTTGTTATCTTGAATTTGAAAATTTAATTTTCTTTGGAAAAGGAAAGGAAAAAAATGTTCTTGTTTTTGGTGAATTTTCCTAGTGGTTTTGTTTTAATTTTTATTTTTTTGAACGATTTTTTGTAAATAAAGGTTTGAAAATAAAAGACTTTAAAAAAATATTTGAAACTATGATTCTAACAACAATATGAATTTTTATTATCTGATTATTTGTATGCATTTATATATGATTCTAATTTTATGAATACAATCCATTTCCTTGAAAATAAGATTAATGACAAAATTATCAAATTTTTTCCAATTAAATGAATTGGATCTTTAATGTATCGAATATTATTACTTGAATCTTTCAATAATGAAATGACATTGGAGATAAAGAGAAGAAAGGGTGTCAAAACGCTTTTGAGATCAAAGTTTCTGTCTGAATTTGTTTGGAACTGGAATAACAAAAATTCATTATTTAATTCAATTATTAAACAATAGTGGATGTTCTTAATTACATTCTAATTACTCATTTTGACAGATCCCGAAATTACAATAGTAATATTCAATAGAAAAATTAAATAATAAAAATATTTTATCCTTTAATTTTACTGTATTATAAATAATTATCAATAATAATACTTTCCCAATTAATTCAAAATTATATTTATAAATAAAAAAAATAAAATACAATTTTTATAGTGATGCTTCTTTTTTACTGCATAATTTCTCTTATTCCAATTTACATAATTCGTTTGGTTTGGTTTGACTTCCATTTAATTCAAAATGTTAATGTTTTTAATAACCAATATTTTCTTCGAGCTGAGGAAAAAAACTGTCAATTGTTCTTTTCTCAGTATGAGTGAAATGATCGTTTATTACTCTCACAATCACCCCTAATCTCGAGCTCATAATTCTTTTGTTGACACATGTATATTAGGAAATTAAATTTCACAAATACGCATATTTATTATGTTTCTTAATAACTATTTGAATTTATCATACAATTTTACTTTGCTTCAAATGTGCTAGATTGCCACAAAACATCCAGTTAAAAGTACTGGTTACTTCGCGTGCAACTGAAATAAAACTAGAAATCTACATTAAGATAATTTTATTTTACTATAATATAGACACTACATGAAAACATAAACACAAATGACAGTTTCCCTTATATTCTGTCGTCCGATTTCAACAAATATGTATTTTTTAATTATTCACATTAAATGGAAAGTTAGGTTATGGTATTAAAACTTTCATAAATCGTCATTTTCGAAGAGTGCAACTAAAAACCTTTAACGTACCACAAAATGCTCACCTCTTGTCTAAATATTATTATACGGATTTATTTTTTAAGTAATATGAGAAGTTATAAAGTATTCATAGCAAATAATAATAATAATAATAATAATAATAATAATAATAATAATAATAATAATAATAATAATAATAATAATAATAATAATAATAATAATAATAATAATAATAATAATAATAATAATAATAATAATAATAATAATAATAATAATAATAATAATAATAATAATAATAATAATAATAATAATACATTATATTGAATTTCTAATCGTTATTCTCTTTTATTATATAATCAATTTATTGTTCATTTCCTTTTTTAACTTAAGCATAAACTGTTTCTAATTAATGCCACAATCAACAAATTTTCCTCACAATTCCTTCTTAAATTGTCTGAAAATGTAACAATCACTAGGAGCGAGGTCGGGACTGTATGGTAGTGATTTACTAGGGACAATATACATGAGTCAATTATTGCTGTTGTCAGATGGGATGAGTGGGTTGGGCATTGTCATACAATAGCCAGACTTCATTATTTCCTGTTTTCTGCCACTTTCCTTTTGCTTCCTTTACCAGTTGTACATAATATAGTCACTGTAAATTTTGACATCTGATGCAACGAAATTCATTTTGAAAATGCTTTTCATGTCCCGAAAGGTTGTGAACATCAGAAATTTCTCATGAGATGTGATAATTTTCATTTTCAGTGATAGTTTCTCCTCTGGTATCTTCTATTCGGCAGATTCACGTTTAGTTTCAGTGATGTATATGCTCAAGGGTGTTTAATTCTTTGTGAATATATGTTTGAGAAGGGCATTACCAAACCTTTCAAAGATTTTCAAATGTGTCTGACAACACTGAAATCGTCTTAGTTTCATGTCACCCGTCAGAAATTATTCTACATATCTTAATCACAGTTTTCTAATGCTATTTCATTCAGCAAGTAATGCAATAGACGTTGTGCGGGTCTCTTGTTACAATGCGACGGTTTGTCATGATGATTTTCTTTAGCATTTTTTCCAACTTCCACTGGTTTTCCAAACTTTTCCAAATCAAAATCGTTAGTGCAATCACTTTTGAAACACGAATTCAATTGTAAATGGTTCCTTTACTCACTCTTGTAAACGCAATAATGAAATGGAGCAATTTCTTTCCGGAACAAAAACAAATTTTATTACCTATATATATATATATATTTAAGCTTGATCGTATGCAATATCTGTTTTATAAAGTAATTATTTCTTTTCTAGTCTAAGTACTTATTGGGCTTATTTTTATTAATTTTCAAATTCGTCTAAAATTCAATTTAAAATATATAATAATTAAAACAATTTATTTTCAAAAAACTGTTAAATTTTACTCAACATATCTTATGATAATTATTAATTAGATTATTATAAATTATTATAAATAATTTGAATTATTGTTATCTAATATTAATTAATTGGTAACTTTAAATGTTTATATTTGTTTTTCCAATTATTCCTTTTTTCAATAACTCTTGACTAGACAAATATTTTTTGAGATTTAATTAATGTTTTAAGTAGATTTTTTTAATTAAAAATTAAATGAGAAATAGAAAAAGTGTTTAAATTTATTAATTGGTTTTATTCTAGTTGTTTAACAAGTTGAAAAATTTTGTAAATATAATATTTATAATTTAGTGGAACTCAAAATTAATGTATTTTTAATGGACTAAATAAAACGATATCCCATTCAATTATTACCGGTTTAATATTTATGAAACTAAATAAAAAATATTTTAAATTCAATCTCTTCTATAATTTCGTAGATTTTATACATTACATTTAATTACTAACAATTATTGAATTAATTTTATTTATTCATCTACTGCCATAATTTCAACATTTAAATAACTTTTGAGTTTCACCTTGTCTTTATTCTTTTTTACAACTTTCTTCTTGAAATAATTACGATTTTACTCAAAAATAAGTCCTCTATCTACTATACAAGAATAATATTTTTTTCTTATTTTTAAGAGAATTTTGTTATAAAATTAATACACTAATACCTTGACTTATTTTGTTCTTAAACTACGGTTCGTTTTTTATTATATGAATTAATCTGTTCACATATTTAAAAATTATTCTCAACTAAATGAAAAGGAGAAGGAACTTATTTAAAATAGCAAATTCAAGACCAGAAGGTGTTGCGCTTATTGAAAATAAAGGCAAACGACCTACACTGGTGTCTTGCTACAATTGGAAATGTGAGTCTTCATATTTGCCACCGCAGAAGTAACATTAGAGCCACAGTAATTACATAGAACACGTGCAGTCTTAAAATTCGTATCAACAAATGGCTCTCCAAAGTTATCCCAATGCGATCCTCTTTTTCTACCTTTTCCTAGCTTTAACATTTGTTGAAAATGACGCCTATCGTTAATAGACTACTTTTGCAAAAATATCATTTTAAAAATCAATACAAATCAGTTTAAAACAAAATTGTTTTTTTTAATAAAAAATGTTTTAAAACAATAAAAAACGTTTCCAAACGTTCAAAACGTTTTTTTTTATTTTAAATTAAAAAATAACTTTTCAAAAAATAAGTTATTTTTACAATAAATATGCACTTTTTATACCATTACCAATAAATTTTTATTTAAAAAATCCCTCGAATGAAAATCATCTTCCATTAAATTGTAAAAAATTCAATTTTCTTTTGGTTGGTTTTGTAGGTTTAGGAGGTTTTAGTTAGCTGGCATCAGTTGCTTCTTTTTTTTTCTTTTGGAGAAGGGGGGTTTAAAAGATTTATTTTGCTTTGATTGAATCTGTTATTTTTAACACACTTCAAAAGTAATTATTGTCATTGTCATTGAATATATTGGAGGCTCTAAAAATTTAAATGCAACTTTTTAACTATATCTTGAAATTCGTAACAGAACTGCAAAGTTTCTTTTACATCTTCCACGTTTGAACAGCTTTTTGAAATACGCTATTTCTTTCTATCTGAATGTTAATAATCCAAACGAGTAGTAAAGTTTTCATTTCTTTCATAACTTTATATTTTCGATATAACTGCATTCAGTTCCTCATAAAAATCTGTTTTCTTGACAATTGTTTCTATATTGGATTTGACTGTGCCGAAAATTTATGTTAAATATGTTAAATTGTTATTTCTTTTCAATCGACATTGTATTTATTGAAACAAAATATTGACCGATAGTTTATTTTTTTAAACATTTTTTTTACATTTTATTTCGGAATTTTCACAACGGATTAATAAACCTTAATTAATTAATTTCTTTTCGTTATAACTTTCCATTATAATCCCCTTATTTAATTTTTATTATAATTTCTGAATTTGTCTTTCAATTTGGCGTTCAACCATACCCGTTTCCTTCGTTCAATATTGATTTTGGATTTTTCTTTAATTTTAATTAATTTTGTACTTTTGTTGTTTGGAGCTTTTTATTGTTTTTAATAATATTTGTTATGTTTTCCCTTTATATTTTTTATTTTCAGGTTTTAATACTAACCGCAACAAACATAATTCAAAAATTAAACCAAAGTCTCGGTTTGCGTAATAAAATTTCAATTTTGTTTTATTAGGTTTTTCTCTTTCTTTTTTTTCCTTACGAAATTTCAATTTACGAACAATTTTTCATGAACGAATTAATTTTGTTAAGTGAAGGATATGTGTACAAAATATATATTTATATTGGTATAGAAATATTTATTAATATATTTCTAAAATCCAAAATTTGTCTTTGCATTTGTGCCCGTCATAATATAATAATTATCATACAAAATTTATTATTATTTATAAAATATTTAAATATTAAAACTTTAATATTAGATTAAGTAAATAAAAGATATTTGTAGTCTTTATATTTAGTCTTTAATTTACTTTCCGAAATCCAAAATATAAATCAATTATGTATAAAGCGAAATCACTGAAATAGTTCCTGAAGTTGAAGAAACCGAACAAATCGATCAAGGCCAATTAACATATGTCATAAATAAATGCAGTAGACAAAAATTATTAAAATCAAAACATGTGTTGTTTTGACAGTGTTAGATAAGTTTATATTAATACTAGCTTTACTAATAATATACTCAGATTGTTTCATTAGCCTGTTAAATATAATTTGTTTGAATAATTGTGATAAAATAAATTTGATAATTTTTATTCATTGGGAATTAAGTTATATTTGCAATGAATAATAAATAGGTAATTTAAAATAGAAATTAAATTAAATTTATCTGTCGAAAATTTATAAAATAATGTTGTCTATATTAAAACAAAAATAAACTGAATTTAATCAGTTCTAAATGAAAATCAAAATGTGGTTAGTCGTATTAAAATTCTAATCAAGGACATATAAATTAATATGTAAGTTAATAATAAATGTATTATTAATATTAAAATGTCTGATATTTTTTTATGACTTTTCAATATGAAACATATTGCAAGTAATTATTAAAACTAGCTGGAGCCATGCAATCGATAATTTTTAATAATCCTAGGTCCCATTTCGGTTGGACATCCTTGATAATAACTAAATATTATTTAAAGTTTCTTTATGTTTCCAAAATATTATAAGATATAAAAATACAAGAATAAAATAAGCATTAATTTTACATATTTAGTACATATATTTGCCCAAGTCTTCTAAGAGTTTTGTTCGTTTCGTACTTCGGAGTTAGTTAGACTTGTATTAACTTGTCGATTACTTCGTTTTGTAGCAATTTTGCAAAGGTCCGTCTTTGCTATTAAATATTTTTATGCTTATTTTAAAAATATGTGTATTTCCTTATTCAGATTTATCTTTATAATGGGTTATGGTTAGCCTAAAACAGATATAAATTTACTAAACTATGGAATCATGTATTTCATAATCTATTAGCTTTCTGAGGTGTTGAAGTGAAGAGTGGAACTTTTATCAATGGATTTGATTATCGTCAAATTTAGAAAAAAACTTTATAAAAAATTTCAGTTATTTCGATTATATGAAATCAAAAATTTTCAAATTTTTCGAAAATTATTATTAAGAAATCTTTTAAAATATATTTCAAGTCTAACAAACAATGCTTTGACGAGTATTAATGATATCAATGATGTAATACAAATTTAAGGAATACCCTCGATGTTGAAATCACTTTTATTAAAGATTTAGTGCAAAAATGCATCATTTATGTGACACATGGAAAGTTATTTTTCAAAAGGCTAAATTTTTTTACGATATTTTTGTGTTAATGAAATATAATTGTGTTAATAAAAATATAAGTAATTATAAAAAATAATCATATAAATTGTAATTAGCCTTATATTTTAGATAGATTTATTATTCACAAAATATACCAAAAAATTAAAGTGTTTTTATTTAGATTAACAATTTAATTTAAAATTTTTAAATCATCAAGTAATCCTTTATCTTATGACTCTTAAATGCTTATTGTAAAAAGATATTGATAAAATGGTTTTGTTTTATTTTAATTAATTAATTAATTTTAAATGAAAAGAAACGCGTATAAATATTTTGTTAAAAAATATTGGAATTTCGATAAACTGAAGAGATCCGATTAAAAATGTGGTGGCCATGTGTTTGCTAATAAAATAATAAACAAAAACAACATTTTAAGTTAAATTATAATATATTAAATTTGTGACTATAATGTCAAATAATACCTAAAATATTTTTCACAACATATATATCAAATTTAAGGAGGATAAATAATTGCTCATAGATGGCACTAGTGGTATGATTTTCAAACAATCAAAATAGTTTGGTCGGTGCGTGGAGAGATGGCGATGAAGTAAAATATATTAAATAAGGAATCTATAAGGTTTTAAACGTTATGTGCATAATTCTGCACACGGGGTCTGAAGGGGTTAAAATTATCAATATAAGATTTCAATATTCATATGCCAACCATCATTTTTAATTTTTAAAAAAATTATTTTATTAAAAATATTTATTGGTTCAATTTATTATCTCTATTATTTTTTAATAACATTGTCATTTTTATAAAAATGATTTTAAGATATTATTATTATAATAAAAAAAATGTCTAAAAGTAATAAAAGAAAATTTGTAGCATCAATTCTAAAAATACATGATTTAATAAAGTGTCATTTCCATTAATTTATATACAAAATTTGGTCTTGATCACAGCCAGTCTTGTGTCAGTTATGGAGTTGACAGTTGAGTTAGATACAATAAATACTAGTATAAAGATAAGATTTAATATAGTAAATATATAGAAAAATTAAAAATTTTAAAAATTTCTGAAAATTAATTTGATTTATTTATTAATGGTTCAATAAATTGTCGAACAATATAAAACGTGTCATAAATTTAGAAAATGTTGTATTCAAATATCATTTTTCTTTTAAAACCCTATAAAAACATATAAGCCACAAGTGAACTCGTTTTAAACAACAGAAAATTTGTGATTATAGAGTGAAAATGTATTGCATTTTTTGTACTTGTAAAATAATTACTGAAATTTTTAACTAATGGAAAATATAGACCTGATACTATTTTTCAATGTAATTGATTGTAATTTAAATTTTTTACTCAGGTTATTTTTTAGCCTTTTACATTTCACATACTGCTTTTATTTATGAATTTTTACAGCATTAGTTTCTTTCTCTATATCATATAATTTACAACTTATTTTTATTTCCAATAAAGAAACATTTAAGAAATATATATGTTCATTTTTGTAAAATATATTATAAATGAAACTTATACCATAAAAAATGAAAGATTTTCGATTAATTACTAAATACAATAATTTCAGAAAGTTGTATTATTTTTCTATTTTATTAATTTACATATTAAAATTAATTTTATTATTGAAATAACCAATAAAATTTCTAAAATGCAGTTCTGTATTTTGTTAGTGAAAATCATTGATGGAATTTTTTTTAAGATCAATGAAATTTCAGTACTCAAGATTGAAAATGAAAAATTGAGTAAAAAACTCCTTGACAATTCTGCAATTCAGAAAAATTACGAAAAAGTATTTTAGAATTTTTTTAATTTTTAAAAAAATAATTTCATATAGCATATTATAATTTTATTATTGTAAAAACTTAAGTTTAATAACTTTTCCATATTTATACTGTGAGATGTCATCAATTAAAAAAGAAAAAATTTATGAATATGAATAACAGAAGTATATAATAATTAAAACTAACAACATTTTTCTGACAGTGTAATAAATCGAGTCAGATATTAGGAACATAATTTTCACTTCTAGGAATTTCTTTTAAACCTAAAAAAATTTAATTGTTGTATCTAAGAAATATTCTGCAGTTTATTATTTAATTTTGTTAAATACAAAGTTTTTATAAGGTTTTCTATGTTTTTGTTGAAAAGTATATATTTGCAATATAACATATTGATAAAAGTGTGTTAATGATGAATTTAAAATTAGATAATTTTATTTCTAATTTTATTTCTAATTTTGTTTTAATTGCTAATGTAATTTAATTAATTGGTAATTAAAATTATCGATTAAAATGAAAAATGAATGAAAGAAATTCCCTTTTAAAAATGATGCTATATATTTTTCAGTTGAAAATCGAAATAGAATCAAATCAAATTAGAGATCAAGAGAACTTAATTAAAATCAAATCTCTGGAAATTCTCAAAGAAGAATACAAAACTAAACTGCTTGCTATGGATCGGTTGTTAAAAGTATTTTTTTCTTCTCTTAATTCGGATAAAATTTAAACATTTTGTTTTTTTGAATTGTTTTATTTCTATTTTTCTCTGACTACTGACAAAATGTTGATTATTGAATTTATATTTTATTTTTGTTTTAATTAATTATGAAAATAGTATATTCGAGAAATCAGTGACAAACGAACGGAATTAGAAATGGAATATGCCGCTATGAAAGCACTTCTCGAGACTAAATTGCGAAATGATTTCACAAAAGTTAGTTGAAGTGTTGTCAGTGAGGAATTTTGTCGTTGGGAATTTTTTTATGTGATTTGATGTGGTGATCCTTTTTAGTGATAAATTGAATTATTGTTGACGAGTCTAAGTCTTACTTTGAATAATAGTTAAAATAATAGTTATTTATTTATAATATTTATTTGTTTATTATTATTATTATTATTATTATTATTATATTATTATTATTATTATTATTATTATTATTATTATTATTATTATTATTATTATTATTATTATTTTATTATTATTACAAATTAAATAGGGATGGTGATGATTTAATTTTTAGAAACCATCACTGAAACAACTTTTTTTAAGATATATTTCAGTTTCGCTGTCATTATCGGGTCAGATGGAAAATATGGCAACCTTTTTTTTTCCAATTTCACCATTGATTATTTTTCCATTGAATTTATTAAAAAGAGAGCTTGAAGACTATAAATCAGTAATATATCAATAAACATCGATATAAACTGATTTATAGTCTTCAAGCTCTCTTTTTAATAAATTCAATGGAAAATAATTTAGATATTATAAATTAATTAAACAAATTATAAAATTTAATTAAATAATTATTTATTACTAAATTAAGCAAAAATAATTTTAATGATCAATTCATAAATTTAAATATTTTACAAACAAATTTATTTAACATAACAATCCAATACATTTAAAAAGCAATCTTCATTCCATGAGTTATATAACCACAAAAGTATTCGCTTGACTTTACACATTTCATTTTCGGACCCAGCGATCTTATCAACAACGTTTCATAAATCACAAGTTTCCAATAATTATTAAAATGTTTTAATAAAATTTTAAAACTAGAATTATAATGTTCAAGAACTCGAGTACAGAAATTATATGAAATCTCTCCAATATATGTGGCAATATGCCCATTACATGTAAATGTGTAAATGACATTCAAACACTCAGACATATTATGAAATATATTGCCTACCCTACACAAATTTGAGGCAATTTTATAATTTAAATTACCCAACTGTTTGCTTATTATTTTACCATTTTAATAATAGAAATTTAAAATTTATGTGCGTTTTAATTTTTCTAACTGTAGCTTTCCGAGTACAGCAATACCAAAAGAAATTTAAACTATCATTCTCATCATCCAAATTAAACAGTCTTATTTTATTAAAAATTATTTTGAATACTCATTTTTCATCAACAACTCAAACAATTTATCAACATTTTCACTGAATTTGCAAAAGTAAAAGATAAATACCATGAACTTTAATTTACAAATATTTTCAGGAGAAGTATAACAATCAGTATCAGTTAGCTTTCTATAAATATCTTTCTTATAATTTTTATTCTTGTACTGGATTAACAAGTCCAGGAACACAATCAATGTCATTCTCTTCATTTTGCATGCGACTATAATGTCTTTACGCAAACTATTCATTTAATGCATAAGCTGTTACTCATCTCTAAATTATCCTCATACCGTTTATAAACAATAGATTTCACAAATCGAAAAGAAGCAATTTTCTTATATTGATACCATCTTTTGTGCTAAAGACGCAACTCCATCTACTTGCTGATAAAATGTGATGTTCAGAGATGTTTTCTTTTCATAACAAGTAACATATTAATAGTTTCAACCTATTAGTAAACATTAGTAAACAAACTGTAAAACATCAAACAAAACTATAATCTCATTCACTATAATATCATTGTCTGTGTTGTAGTAGTAATTGTAGGAGTTTATTAAATATAGTTTTTGAAATATAATGTCACTATTATAAACGACTAATGTATATTTAAATGTAAAAAAAATCAACCATACAAAACATGGTTTTTGAAACTTTCTATATTTTGCTCTTTTAATTTATATTATATTTCATATAATATATTGAAAAATGTCAACTCGAAATCTCCATAATTTTTCATACTATTTTGCACTTTAAGTACCTATACGATATAAGGTTCAAACTATATAACATATTTTAGATATGATTACGTTATCTCTTTAATCCAAAGTTAATGAATAGATAAGAATTTATATTGAAATAAGGTAATAACACTAAATTTGACATATAAATATTTTTTTAATTAACCAACTTACCGTGATCGTATCGATCTGAAATTTTGATAACATGCAGTGTTCTCGACAACGAATCTACTTGCCAAATTTCAGCTCAATCCAATCGCAAAAAATAGGTTAATTTGGCCTCACAAAATATACGTGGCACATACAAACATTAGCGAAGTTAATATAGAGTAATTTTTGTATTATTGCGTGCAAGTCGTGAATTGCGGAATATAAATGAATTTAATATTTTAATATTTATTTTAAAAATCTCTCTACGGGTATGTGGTTATTATGTAAGCATATATTTACAATGAAACCTCCAATATGTTGTTGTATATTTTAATACATAATTATTAATTTAGATTAATGACGTTTTTGTAGAAATGTTTATATATGTATCGTTGAATACATTAATGTTAACTATTGAAAGCTATACATTATTTGTCATTAAAAGATTTTAAAGAGAATATACAGGCTATAATGGAAACATTACCAACATTTGTAATGAAAATATACGTAATGAAAATATCCCTTTCCGTTTTAAGGCTAAAGTTGACTCATTTGGTGTTGTTTATATGTACATTTTTTTTACTTTTTATAATTATTTCCAGTACAAAATTTATACTTAATTAATGACATTATTTACAGAAGTATGTTTACTAATTTTAAACCATCACAAAATTATAACAAGAAAATTATGTTATGATATTAAGGTTTAAATTCTGATATGTTATTGCGTTAAAAAAACTCAAGAACTGTTTAGTTTAATATTTAACAAACATTTGCATTTTTTAAATTATTTTTATTCCAGAACTCTTGATTATTAATATTAGAATAAAAATCTATAAATAAAATATTTCCATTTTCACTTGATTTGTAATAATAAAAAAAGGTAATTTTAGTGGTAAAGATTTAGATTAAAGCAATAACATTAAATGAATCTTTGAAATTTGTTTTACTAATCAATTAAATTCAAATTATTGTGGAGATTTTCAATTTATTTTCAATTTAAATTAATTTAAATTACCACAAATTCGTCGAGGTAATTTACAATAAAAAGGAGCTTTTTCATTGTCTTATAATTTTCGATTTAAATGAAAATGACAGTGTAAATCGTATTTAATATATTATGTCAATAAATTTCTCGTTTTAATTCCATTATTGTTAATATTATTAGTTTTATTTTTATTAATATTATTATTATTAAGCATGCCAATGATTTTTTTTATGCGAAAGCTCATGTGTTGAATGCTTTTTAAATAATTTTGGTTATAAATTGATAGTATGTGGATTGTTGTTGTTTTCAAATATATTAAATTATTTGGTTAAATAATTTTAAATGTCAATTTTTAAATAAATTGTGTATTATTGTATACATTTGAATAAATTGAAAAATAATTTACTATTTAAATAAAATTTAAAATTATTTTTTTAAAGAAAGATTTTTAAGATTTCTTTATAAAATCTCTCTATCCTACCTGATGATGATAGAAAAACTGTTGAAGTATATTGTTATTATTATTATTATTATTATTATTATTATTATTATTATTATTATTATTATTATTATTATTATTATTATTATTATTATTATTAGTAGTAGTAGTAGTAGTAGTAGTAGTAGTAGTAGTAGTAGTAGTAGTAGTAGTAGTAGTAGAGTATTTGTAGGATATTAGTATGACCTATGAGATATTTGGCTTGAAAATTATTTTTCCTTGAATGTCAATCTATAGATTGTTTATGCTCCTCCCGATAAAAACCTTATTTTTCAGGATTATTTGGCTTGAAAAAATTTTATTTGAAATTTTTTTGTGCATGTCAATGTGAAGTACTATATTATTTCGGTTTCAGGGATTTTTTTACAGTAATTTATAGTAAGTTATTTTTAAGAAACGGTAGTAGGTACCTATTTGTTAGTAATTAGTTAGTAATTACCGGATGTTGGTACCCAGTTGTTGGTATTTGGTATATGTAAGTAGTTAGTGCTTAGTAACTAGTTGTTAGTAATCAATTCAAGGAAGAAAGTTAAGATTTTTTGTGAATAAAAATTAGAATTTATTGCTTTCTCTATTTAAATTTTGTCTTTCATTGTACATATTATTCTAACATTTTTCTTAAATTTTCAATATTTCCTTTCACGTGGATGATGAGTTGTTATTGACGATAATTAATTTCCTATTTAATGTTATTTTAATTTTTGTTAAATATCTTTGACGAATGCTAAAATTTCATCATTTTTTGTTAAATTTAGACTAAAAATTACTTAATCAAACACAGTTTTCCTAACTATTGATTGCAATTTAGTATAAAATATATTTTAATTCTAACAAATAAAAAGATTTATTTATTTAACAAAAAAAACATTTGATAAATTTCATTGAAAAAATAACATTTATATTATTTTCACCGCATTTTTAGTTGGTTAATCTGTCGATACCTGGGTGTTGGTATCTGATTGTTGGTATTTTTGAAATACTAATTCATTAAAATTTCCTTTAAAAATTACTTTTGAAAAAAATACTTTTTTTTAAAAGGTGCTAACATTTCTTCTAAATATCTTACTTAATTTACTTTAATTTCTCAGAAGTCATCGTTTCTTCAAAATACATTACCTTAATTTACTTTTTTAATTAATATAACCTTAATTTCTCAGTCAATCGCACTTCTTATTAATCTTCTACTTATTTTAAATTATTAATCCAATTTTAAATACATTATTTTATTTAATTTAAATATAATACCATAATATCTCAGAAGTCATTATTTCTTAAAAAGTATTTACACTAAATTACTGTACAAAATTCTCTGGGACCCAAATACCTCTTCACTATAGTGCTTCACGTTGACATGCACAGAAAAAATTTTCAATATAAAATTTCAAACCAACAATATCTGAAAAAAAATATTTTTTAGGGTGAGTGTCTCAAAAAAAGCTTTAGACTGACATGCAAGGAAAAATAATTTTCAAACCAAATATCTAATGGGTTTTACTCCTACTAATTATTAGTAACTAATACATATTATTATTATTATTATTATTATTATTATTATTATTATTATTATTATTATTATTATTATTATTATTATTATTATTATTATCATTTATTGAAATTAATGAAATAAAAGCTCTTTTCATACTTAGTTCTATTCAATATTGTACAAAAAAGCTTTATGATCTGTAATTGGGTGAAATTTGAATAAATTCCGCGAGGAATAGGAATTTCTATTTATTTATATTCTGAATAATAGTAATTATTCCAGCATTTAAAACACTAAAACTTATGGAAATTATAGTTCGGAAATAAACTAGGAGACTAACAGAGTGTTTTCTGTCAATTATTAAACGAAACTGGGATTTCCTTTATTAATTTATAATGCTATTTCAGTTGTTCAATATTTAGAAATATTTGTTTGAATTTATTTTTTAGTTCATTTTCAAACTATATAGTAATTTTCTCCTTAGATTCAGTTAACAAAATTACAATCTTAAGCATTATGGACAGTTGAACTATAACATATAACACGGAGTCATTTAATTATAAGAAATAAAGATAATTTACATCAAAGTTTTAATTTGCAACTGACCCTGAAAGAATTATTTGGGATATTTGTTCTTATACTTCATATTTGATCAATGTATTTAGAAATATGTAGATGCCTCAGTCATTCCAATTGAGAATTTTCTAGGGCATATGAATGGATACTACAGTATTTAAATACAGTACTTAAATACAAGAACTTACGCCTTGTAATTAAATGAATTATTATCCCACATATGATTGTTTATGTATAATTAACTAGAAAAAAGACATTTTCATTATATAAACATTTAAGGTTGCAAGCAAGAATATCGTTGGTAGCCTAAATACAATTTTATACATATGATTCAAATACAACTGGTGAGAGCTTTGACAATAGTTTTCAGGGACACTCAACATTTTGTTCTTTATACATATGTTTATGTAATGAGAAGAAACTCTGTTCAAGAGAAATTAGGATACTATGCATTTCTTAGAGCATATTTGAAAATGTATAATTATAATTTTGAACAAACCAACATGTTAAATGACATGATTTATTCGATTAATGACAATTTTATGTAATTTTACTTTTTTGTTAATAATTATTTCAAAAGATTTTATTATATTTATTACTAATTATTATATAGAGAGAAACTAATACTTCAAATCGAGATGATCACTCAGAAGACAGCACCGAAGCCTTAAAAGTACTGATATTGCTATTAGATATATTTAATAATAACTACAATGATAATAATACAATCAATTCTATAATAAAATTAGTATTTTTATCGCTTCTTTTTTTAAGTTTACATTTCCTATGATTTATATAGAGTATTCGATCTATCTCACGTTTAGCTATTGAGCTGGATAAATACCTTCTTCGTTTAAAAAATGGCATTCTTTTGAATATTTTTAAGGTATACTTATGTACTTAATGATGACAGTTTCGGTTAAAAATAAATTTAAAAATCGGAGGTCAAATTTGGTTAATAATTATTTTTTATTTTCGTTTAAATTCTGTGAATAAAAATTTTATAAATATTAAAATAATAATTATTGTTAGTATTAATCAAAAATAACAGTAATTATTTAATATTAATTTAACTTATTCTCAATATCACTATTAAAGTACATCATTTGCATTTTTATACTTTCTTCATTCATATTACATCTTTTTGAATCTTGTATGTCTCGAAGTTTGCTAAATGATCGCTCGGCATCCAAATTACCAGTTGCCATACATAAATACTGAATGGCAATTTGAGATAACAGTGAAAAATCTTGTTGACAACAACCAAAAGTTAATTTTAGAGATTTCTTTATTTTCAAGAAATGGGTGATGTAAATAAGAATAAAATTCGCATTTTAGCTCAGAGATTACTTCGTTGTTAGAAATGGAAAATAATATGTCACAATAGTTATCAAAGTCTTGATTCAGCAGAATCTTTTTGAAAGGGTCAAACACAAACATTTTGTGCAATAATCCATTATCGCCAAATACATGCAAATCTAAATTTCGTTGAAATGTTTCTTTCCATTTACTATGAAACAATTTTCGATACTTTAAATTTATATTATTTACTTCTTTTTGACAGTTTAAGTCAAGTGAATTTAAATGAATCATCAATTCATGACCTAGGTTTTATTAGCAGTAATTTATTGAGTAATGAGTAAATTAAATGATTATTTGGCTGTGACCAGACTCAAAATATTTTTGCACTTTACATATTGGAGTAAATATTTCGGATATTGCACAAAGAATTGCAAAGTTATTTTGTTTCATTTTTGAATCTTCAACTAATGACTTTAATTTATAAACTTTTTTTCTATCATTCATGTTTAACAAATTCGCATAAGTATGGCCACAACTCAATGATATCATTAGTAGTAGTATAATAAGAAAACAATCTATGGTAAACAACTTGTTTTGGCTTGCGAAGCTTCTCCGCATTTTCTTGAAGAATTAAATAAAATTGATTCAGGAGTTTATTTGCATTGATAAAAATATTTCCAAATTTGATAATAATTTCTCGTATATTACTTATTTCTTTAATAGAAAAGGCATGACCACTTGAATCAAGTGAGGGATGTCATTAATATGAATCAATTTTGAGTTAAACGTTTTTTGAATAATCGAAATGAATTTCTTCAAGTAAGGTGCTGAATCAGTAAAAATTGAAGTATTATCACACCAATTTTTGTTGTATGAGAGTAAAACATCACAAATTATGTTTTAAATGACAACAGCATTGCATTTCTTAGTTAACGAAAGACCACCCAGTAACACATTTTTATTTTTCAATTCACTGTCATAAAAGGAAAATAGTGTAATAATTATTTTTCTCCCAAGGATATCCGGTAATTCGTCTAGTATTATGCTAATTTTTGATGTTATAATTTCTTTTTTATATGATCGGTATGACTTTGAAATATTTCGGGCATATATTTATCTCTTAATTCTATTATTTCAGGCATTGTACGCGCCGCAGGAATCCGTTTTTTCAACAATTGTCCTAAAGGTTCATCAGCTTTAATAATTGGGATTGTAGACAATGTCAAGGCATAAACAAATTCATGATAAAAAGATTCGGATTTTTGTGATTTTTCTTTTTGTCTGATTTGAGTCTCCATTAAAGTGAACTGTTTTTAGGATTTTTCTCTTTTTTCGGGGATTCTTTTTGTTTTGAATATATGTTCTAATATATGTTCTAATATATGTTCTAATATATGTTCTAATATATGTTCACGAATTCTATTTGACATTTTACTATTGAATTCAAACTCATTCCCGCAATATTTACATTCTAATCCTTCAATTATTACTGATTCTTCGTTTTCGGTTGTCATTTGCTTCTTTGTAATCATATAATCATCAGGAAATTCTTTTTTCCACTCTTTAGTTGTCTATTTGTTTTTGCCACTCATTTAATGATAACTAATTTTAATTTTTTTAATAATTAAATTACAATATATCAATCTTGGTTAATCCTATTTAATAATGTAGCGTCTGTGTGCGCGTAGATGAGGGATTTTTTGCATAACACTGATTTATTATAACATTAACAAACTTAAAGTACCGCTCGAAATCGGTTTCCAACCGAAATTGCATACATTAGGTCATTTAAATTAGGTCATATTCGGTTTATAACCGAAAACCGTCATCATTAGGTATACTTATCAATATCTGGGATGTAAAGCTAACAATCAAATATATGGTTGGTAGTTTTTTCAATGTAAAATTTCTGCTGTTTACATCTAAATGTAAAATTACATGTCTTACTTGCAAAAATATCGTATGCATGTGCGTCAAACGCTAGGAACTTCATTACCGAATGAAACATTCGAATATTAATATTGGAGTAACTTATAAAATTGAAGTGCTGAAAACCTTATTTTCATAACTTCAAATATACTTCTTTAGTCTACAAATATTAATATGAGTATATTATTTTCATACAGGCCGAATTACGAGAATTGGAAAAGCGGTGCACTCAACAGGCTTTAAATTATGAAGAAGCTCTTTTAGAACTTGAAGCTTTGAAAAAGACAAATCAACGCAGCACTTTTGATTTTAATAGAAATGGTTCAAAAGACGGTATGTTTAATAATGTCTAATTTTTAGATTATTCTTTAAATAATACTTATTAATATTTTATAAATTACTATAATAAACATTATGTTTATTAAAATTCTTTACTGATTCATAGTCAAGTTTTTTTTAATAAATGCTATGTCAATTGAAAAGGAAATCAGTGGTGAAATTTGAAAAAATGTTCTTATAATACTATAGTAAATATTATAAAATTTGTCTAAAAATTTCAAACAGATAAATTATAGAACTGAAACCTCTTATATAATATAAAGTTATGTATTATATATTATAAAGACAATCACGATTATAATGGTATTTGCAATTATTGCGAAATGGAATGTCATTGTTCTAAATTACGCAAGTTGTAAAATGATTTATTTGAGATATTGCTGTGAGTTAAAAGGGACGTAGTAGCCTTGACTTGTAAAAATATTTACGTTTTTGCGGTAGAGAACGTGCACAGTGAAGAAGTAAATTATCAAGAACAAGGGGTTTTATCCCATTTTTTAAAATTTTAAATATTTGCCTACTTAAAATATATTAAAATTCAAAATTAATATATTTCATATGAAACAAATGTAAACTTTGTTATTCAATTTTTATTTCATAAGAATAATAACATATCTATAAAATAGATATAAAATTTCCTAATATTATATATATTTTTTAAAAATTGTTAATGTTTAATTTAGATGAAGTCAAAGTAATGTGTAATTTAATTAATAAATGACAAGATAAACTTTTGTTGCAAGTTTTCTTTATTTGAGTTTTCGATTATGAAATTGAAAAGGATTATATTTTCATTTATTAATTATATATATATATATATATATATATATATATATATATATATATATATATATATATATATATATATATATATATATAATTTTAGCTGCAACCAAGAAACTATCATTTTTTTACTAAAATTAAATATTTTTATTATAATAGAAATTGTTTTGTATCTCTATTAGATGTCTAAATTATTAATTATATAAAATAAAAGTCAATTATTTCAAAAATAATTTTCTATTATTATAATATTTCTTAAAGTACTTTAAACAATAAAAAATTTCGAAATAGTAAATCTTTTATTATATATTTGAAAATGATGACAAAATAATTGATTTTTTCTTTTCTAATTTTCATTAAATTTCAGTTTTCAATTTATACATGTCACTATTATGATATTTGAGATACATAATGTATATTTGCTGCTTCTATCACAATATATAAGCCGATTAAAACAACAATTAATTTTAATGTAAGGATTGGTTTTTCCTAAATAAAAATAGAATCATCAATTTAGTTCAAGTTTATTGGGAATAAATTTGAAATTTAAATGTTTTAATCGAAACCTTCTTTTTGGTTGAAATTTTCTAATTTTATATTTAAAATTTATTTTATATCATTAAAACAAATTATGGCTTTTTGTGATTCTCATGTATTTATTTAATTATATTTTTATAAACGGATTTAAATATTACAATAATTTTAATTAATTTAATCAATTATCCAAAAATATCTTATATTTATAAATGTTATTTTTATCGGTTATTTTGCTATGGGTTTTGCATTGAACCGTGAAATCTGATAATTAATGACGTTTATTTTAATTATGAAAAAATTCATCATTACAGAAAAACAACACGTTTTCTAGATTTATTCTGTAATCGTGTTCTTTATAAAACTATAAATGATTTTTGGTTAGAAAAAATTATTTAATTTTCGCCGAGAGTCCATAAAAAAGGCCCCAATTTCATCCATGAATTGACAGCTAGTTAATTTTTGATAAATAAAAGCATTTTTCTCAAAAAAGGACAATGTATAAGAAAAATATAGAGAAAAATATATATATATATTGAAATGAAATTCATTAAAACTCACTGAAAATTATTTTTTTTCGCTTAAAAATTTAAAACTGATGAAAAGAAATGACAACCAAGCAATGAGAATTCTGAATAAATCGCATATTATCCAATATCAAGATAGAAGCATTCAAACAAAAATACCGAATTAGGCGATATCCAGTGCGTCCTATTAGATATTTTGATTAGATAGCATTTGTATGTATTTTATTATATTTTTTATCCTCTCATTTACTTTAGAGATGAATATTTTTAGATCATTTTGACTTCTTAATTTTTTTATGTATGATCCTCACTATATGTGAATAGATTTAACTAATTCATTTTTAAAACCAATTTCATAATCAAAATTATGATATTGCATCTTAGGACAAAGATCAAATATGCAATCACTTTTTGAAGGGAATTTTGTTCTCCATTGCAAAGGGATATTAATTTTATAATTTTTATTATTTAAAAGATTGTACAAATACGTTTTGTTTGTCTAAGCAAAAAGATAAGCAAGTTGAAAATTTATTTTGTAATCTGTGTGTTTTTTTTTAAATTAAATACATATCATCTTCATTTTGTGTAGATTTATTTTATTTTCTATTCAAATATTCTATAGAAAATTAAATATTAATCTACTGTATGGAAGATAAACTAAATTGTCAATGGAAACAGATCATTGTAGATGTTAAAATGTTTTAAAAATAAATGATTATATTCATAATAAATGATTCAACAAATTCTATTTGTTAATTTTCTATCAAAAATCATTAATAATAATTTAATTCATAAAACTTTTATTAGATTTAGCTTGGCTTTTACAGTTAATGTCAAATTATTCAAAGGAAAAAAGTAAAACGGAGATAAATTTTTTTAATTTATGTTGTTAATCTTGTCTTTTTATTTCATGATTGTGATTTCGATTGTAAATTTTTCACTATATGCATAGTTTTTAGAATGACAAATTCAATGTTTTTTTTAATTTGCATTTTAATTGTAGTTTTTCATTTAAATGTTTGGATTATTAATATTTTTAATACCAAATTTCGAAATAACCTATCTTTGATTGAAAAGTTAAAAAGCTTATTGAAAATTCAAACTCTTGAAAGAGCTGACAATGATAAAGAATACACCTACATGCGCACCTCGGTGTTTTTTTAGAAACTATTATTGTCTTGTGTAAAATATCACGAAAGATTTGGAATTTAATTCAGGAAAATTTTCATAGATGTTCGTCGTGAGAGTTAATAACAAAAGAGTTATATGTCATGAATTAGAAAATAGGAAGGAAATGTCATCACAAATAAGACGAGCGACTCCATCAAATTGAGAATTCTGTACATAATTTATTTACATTAAATATATTCTTTTGATTGTTTAATATATTAATTAATTATTAATGACTGTATAAATTATCGGTTCTAATTAAAACCCGTTTGCTATAATTAGTTTCTGAATGATGTTTTTAGTCCAAATTAGACTAAAATTGTTTTAAGGTTAAATGTTTATTATTAATTTTATTATTATTATTTGAATATATATATATATATATATATAGTATGAAGTTTATTTCTCTCATGCTATAAAATTTATTTTCAAATAGAATATTTATGATATTTTATAATGTAATATTTTCAAATTAATATTAAAATTTGGTTTTTATAAAGGTTCATGCCGATTATTTGATAAATATATATTTTAACCAATATCAGCCTTGGATTTTTTGGTGACATAGGCAATCATTTTTATAACTTCACTTAAAAGAATCGATAAATATAAAATTAATTACAAAAATAAAACTTTACACAGTATAAACGCTCAATAACTTTAGATTATTATTAGAAAATTCACAGAATTAGCACAAATAATTAAAACGAAAAACATGTATTTAAAATAGTGTACCAAAATAGTGTAATATTAAACAGTTATAAAAAGATATATAATTTCGATGAAAACACACAAAAATATATAATAAATAAATGAGTCCGTCGTAAAGATGATATAAATGAATAATATATATGGTATTTATTTTTTGGTATGACAATTTGTCATTGCAGATTAGAATGAATGTTTTACAAAAGATAAAATTTCTAATTCGTTTTTGTATAAAATTGTTTTTATTTATATTGGCATAATTATTTTTTATCAAATAGAACCATTTATTTCAACACGTATGAAAAATTAATAAGTTATTATTACAAACTTTATATTTTTAGTTAGTTTAATATAAACTATTTGAATTTCTCTTTAATTTGGGTAACATTTTTATAAAATTTAATCTAACAACTGGCGTCTATGGGATTCTTTTTTTTATTAGTAAAATACGATAGAACTTCTTCATTAAGAACTAAAATTAAGACGAAATTATTTAAATTGAATACATTGTTTTTATTTTAGGTATCAATAATTCCGGAAACTCAAGTGTTACAGTTAGTGTTTTGATTAATTAATATATAATTTTTTTATTTAAATTTATTTAAATCATGATTATATATTAATCAACAAATGTTACTATTATATTTTTATTAAAAATCTATTTGAACTATATTTACTATTTCATAACAATAAAATAGAAATAATAAAGTTCAAAATTATTAGACTTTAACTTTTTTTTAATTTTTTTTTACTTTTTTCCAATTTTACCACTGAATTTTTTTCATTGAATTTATTAAAAAGAGAGCTAGAAAAATTTGTGAGTATCAAAAAACATCGATATATTACTGATTTATAGTCTTCAAGCTCTCTTTTTATTAAATTTATTAAACATTTGTTTTTATGCTGAATAAATTTATAGTTCTCCTAAATTTTATTTGTCATGTCAATATTTTCTAAGAATTAAATATATTTTTTTATTTAAAAAATTATTTTATGTTAATTATTTTTTTTTAATTTTACAATTTTAGTTATCCATTTAGTAATTGATATAACAAAGATTTCCAATCTATTGCATTTCTAAAAATAAAGGGCGTAAATTATTAATTATTTCTTCATTAATTATTGAAAGTGTTCTTCTTTTATGAAATTAATCAACTGAATTATTATAACAAAATAAATAATTAATTTAAATAATTAATTAATTAATTAATTATAAATAAACAATTTTTCCAGTTATACATTAAAAAATGAAATTTTTTATCGATTAATTAATTAATTATTTATTAGTATTTTTGTTAGCATTATATTTTTTATTTATTTTGATTAATAATATTTTTTCATTAAAATAAATTATAATTTTTATTTATTATCTGTTTAATGAAAAATATAATGACGCTTGTTATTTTTTTCTATTCAATTACTGAACAACTTAAAAGTACAATCTAAAAAAGTGAAAATTTGGTCTAATTTGGTTTTACTATATGAAAATTGAGTAACAAAACTGCACTGGCTCAATTTTTTTATTGGCACAGTTTTGATCACACTGAATTCACGGTTTCTCATTTAACAGTCGGATAGGAAAATAATTTCAATGAATAATGGGGTAGGTCTGTAGTGATTTTACAGGCGTTTAGTATTTCCAAAAAAAAACGCTTTTTTAAATTATAAAAGAAAACAGTTTAAAAATATTTTTGTTATTTTTTATTTCTTAAAAACATTTAATAAAAAAAAACATGCAGTTTGAATATTAAGTATTTATAAGTTAGTTAATTTGAATACAGCTGAATTTGATAATAAAGATTTTTGAAATTGATAATTATTATTAGAACGTATTAGAACGTATTATTTAAAAATCATTAAAACATCTTACAATGTAAGATTGCGCGCTCTTCTGAAAAGAAATGATTTTGAAGGCTATGGATTTAGTTTACGTTCTGAAGCCAATAAAGCCGGTCAATTTATCAGTCACGTCGAAGCGAATTCTCCAGCACCTCAAGCTGCACTGTTAAAAAATGATTTTCTTATTGAATTAAATGGCTTCAATGTTTGTGACGAAAACCATCAACAAATTGTTAATAGAATCAAAGAAAATCCTTCATGAATCAAACAATATTGAAATTATGAAAGACGTGAATAAGCCAGCTACTAGAGTACCGCATAATGAAACACCAAAAGAAACTAAAACATCAGAACCTTCCCCAGCGAAAGAATTTCATCTACTTCTATTGAGAATTGTTAGATTTTTCATTTGTGCGCTGATGCAGCATTTTCAAATAAGCAACGATAATATTCTTAGATTAAAGACATTTGTTATTATCGCATTATTGGCCTCATTGTTCGTCTACTTCATAAATAAAGGAACTTCTCCAGATGACAAAACTTGCAATGGAAAAAAAGCAGTAAACGGAAACTTTAAATTATTAGAACATATCTGTAAAAGTTCAGTCGAATTGGCCGATGAAAGGAACGAACCAAACGAGCTTGTGTACACAAATACTCCAATATTCATTCAGTCAGATTCCATTAACAATTATCAAAATAACGAAAATGCAGTCGTCAATCTCGAACTAAGTCCCACGAATCATTAATGTTGTTAGCTGCAACTGCAGTCATTTCTAGTCCTTCCAATAAAAATAATTCCTCATCAGCTAAGAAGGACCAAATCACAAGAAGGCCCATCCCGAATTTTTCCTCTTTCACAAATAAGTAGATCATATGATGTTTTTTTTCATTTACAAAATACTTCAAGTCACTAACTGAAATTCAGCAGTACATTGAAATGGGGTTCCACTAGTGTACTCTAAATCAGGGGTGTCAAACTCAAAAGGCACCAAAGGCCGCTTAAGGTATTTTGAGTACACTGCGGGACACATCAAAAGCCTTAAGTAGCACTGTAACATTTTGTATTATATTTAATTAATTTGCATACTTACTACAACTGTTACATTAATCTATTGCCTTATAACGCTAAATATAATAATTCTGATCGAAATTTTGAGGGATAGGATGAAAAAAATAGCAATTTACATTATCAATACAAACAATTTAATTATTAGAAATACAGTTATTTTGCCCTGAGGTTTGATACCTCTTTTCATAACCATTGTTTTTATATTCGGCTTAAATGTATTTGTCGTTACCACCTTCATTAAGGATGACAAATGTTTATCATTAACCTTTTTTCTTTGAGATTCTTTGGTTAATTTCATAAATGAAAATAACTGTTCGCACAAATAAGTGGAACCGAAAATTGCCATAACTTTTATGGACAGTAGTTTTTTTAAGTTCGAATAAATTTTGAGGAGGTAAAAAAATAATAATAAAAACCAGGTATCCCAACTTCTATATACTTAGTTATGAGCGTAGAAGCAAGTTTTTTTTTGCTTTTACAACGTCAAAGTTGAATGGTGCCGAGAATAATGAAAATTGTTCATCCAAAGATGATAAATCACTAAAGAAAAGATGATTTTGTTTGGTTTCCATTTGAGGGAGACTGTTTCATTGAAAATGGTGTTAGCATAAAATTATAAAAATTAAATCAAACGTTATTTCTCCATTTAGTAATATTGCAAAAATGTTTAATTTTTAGTTACTTAATTACTCGAGTTTATAAAAAACACACTTTATTAATAATTTTCTGATCAAATCACTTGCAAAAGTTATGTAAATCTTCCGGATTGGTTTATGACTTCTTTAGCTCTTTATTATTTCTTTGGCATAAGTTTATTATAACTTTTCTTCGGCAATTCGTGGTCGGCAGAATTAAATTTTGCAATCCTTTTATTCTCTAAATTCACATTAATCTCTTCGATTTAATACCATTCTGCTGTTAGCTTCTTGAGTTTTATTAGAAAAAATGAATTTAAATTAAACATTATAGCCCTCATTAATTTTTCTATTGTCAGAGACTGTTTTCAAATTCAGTTGATTAATAAGATAAACAATTTTTTAATTAATTAATTTGATCTTTGTTGTTAAAACTTCCTGATACCTCTTGTTAGATAAACCTTATTTGATGGTCATCTGTTTCTTCTTTTACTTTTCCGTTGTATTCACTTTTCAATTATTTTCTGCAACCTCATTAGTCTTGTTAATACTTAGAAGATTTAATGAAATTGTATTATTTGTTATTTATATTTTACTGAAAACTATTTTTCTAAACGTTTGAAGTGAATGAAATATAATTAATTACCGTAAATATCGGATTATAAGTCACACAATTCGTTTAAACCTTATTTCGATTTTTTCAGTAAAATAATGTATTTAATCAGCATATATATTATTTATAAATATATTTTTTATTTTGGAATAATTTATTATATCGGCCGCAGTATTATATTTTAATAGTCTGAGATTTATGGTACTAATTTAATTATTAATAAATTAATAGTATAATGATAAAATAAATAATTTTCAATCAATTTTTACGATGAGCGTTATATACTATTTATCTTTTTAATATTGATGTTACTAAGTGTGTGACAATTAATAATAATAATAATGATAATAATAATAATAATAATAATAATAATAATAATAATAATAATAATAATAATAATAATAATAATAATAATAATATAATTTTTAAATGTTTTTTGAATAATTTAATTTTGGTAAAATATTCGCAATTTTCACAATTACAATCGATTGAAACCTAATTCGTTGTTTTAATTAACTGTGAGAAATCGAATTTGTCAAAGATTTTTCCAAAATTATACTGTTTTCAACTTGCTAAATAATGCAAAAATTATTGATTAATTTTCTAAAATCGTTTTGATTTGTGGAATATATGTAAAAAAATAATAATTATTGCAAAAATTCAACAATTTTTAAAATTACAGTGTTACTTTTGCATAGTTATTATTTGTTCATTAATAGTTAATTCATTAATCATTAGTTATAATAATTAATTAAAGGACTTTATATAATTATTTTATTGATTATTGAAGTTTTTCTCGATTTTTATCAAATTTTTATTGTTCTTAGCATATTTATGATAAATTTCCATTTTAAAGGAAAGTTTTGATATAAATCTAATTAATATATAACAGCTTTATTGGATAATTTCAAATTTCACAAATCTAATTATTAATGTTTTTTTCAGTCTTCTTTGGCTTGAAACCGATCTCATCAATTTTTAGGATTTGAAATTATTTTTACAAATACTTTATAAATTTAATTTTCTTTTTAGTTTTTTGGCCCAGTTTTAATAATATTTTCACTTATTTTTTTATTGACCAATCATATAATTAGGACAAACTAAAATGATTTTTCTCAATTTCTTTATTACTGTCTGATGTAACTAATTGTATCGGAATGTAAATATAAATCGTAAATATCATCATACAAATTAACAATAATGTTGAATAAGAAAGGGAAACAACATTTTTGAATTTGTCGTAAAGAAAATGATATATTAATACCATGGAGACACATACAATAAGTTTATTTCTATTTTCATCTACAACTAAATTGCCTAAACCCATGTACGCCAATAAGTGTCTCCTATATCTATTATTAGAAGAATATTTTGTCAATTTTCACCACTGATTTCATTTCAATTGACATTATATATATGCATTATTACGTATTATCATTATGGGGTACAAGGGGGTAGGACATTGATTAATTTTATAAAATTGCATAGTTCCTATATGTGATGGCATGATATTTGACTGTTGACCTCTTATGTAAAAAGTGACCTTTGACCCTTGATGCCATAAAGGATCTTTGACCTCTTGACCATCCGTTATCTATTTGCTAACTAGCATATTTTTATTACTAACTGTACATCAACAAACACACACATAATCCATCCACACTTACGAATTACTAACACACTGAAACGGTACTCTTATTATTTCTACTTTATTTGTTTCTATGTCTTATAAATATACTGATTCATATTCTACTAAAAAAGAAATTTTTTGAAAAAAATAAAAAAGTCGCCAATTTGTATCACATATAAAAGTTTAATAATTCTTTTCTTTTATAATATATGTAGTACTTTGTACAATTCTATATATTTTTGTCTGTATAGTTCTTTGCATAATTCAGAGTCTCCAGAAACATTGTAATATGATAATGAATTGCATGCTAAATAATAATCTTTTAACATGTTAAATCTTTTATTAGTACTTTGGTCACGAGGTAATTTTACATGTTTTAGGAATTTCTTTTTAATCATAACACGGACATAGTGGCTAGTCAGTTATTATAGCATAATTCTTATTTAAAATTATGAATATGACAATAAATAATAACAACAATAAGACAATTATATTAAGTAAATTCATTTTAAGTTTCCGTATATAATCAATGAGTTTTTTAACCTGAAATTATCAATTATAATCTTCGAATTAAGATCTGACTCTTATGTAATGTCCTGCCCGGTGCATCCCTATGGATATTATGCAATAATGTGTATCCTGGAATATTTGGCTGGTTTATACTCCTCACTACTTATATTATCTATATGAAAAGAATTAATTAAAATAATTAATTGAAATTTGAAAATAAAAATGTTTGGTCAATCCTGATACCAAATAAGTGCTCATACAGACACACGACGATGTTTTTTGTTTTAATTTTTAATGGTATTTTGTATTTTGATTTTTTAATTTTCTGGAAGTTAAAACAGTTAATTTGGTGAATTTTTTTGGAAAATAAAGATTTTATTGAAGTTTCTTTATTTTCGTTTAAAGTTTTATGGAAATATATATGACAGCTTGAAGATAAGCGAACAACTTTTCTTTCATCCTTGTACCATTTTCAGAATGATTACTAAGGATGATAAAACCATCGTCTTTGAAAAGATTTATAAAGATAATGATTTTCAGTGACTGGAATTACGCCAGACGCTAATATTTTGTCAGATTAGATGAGATTAAATTATTAACATTATTATTATTTGCTAACTTTGCAAGAACTAATTCTAGTTGATCAATTAGCTACACATATGTCATTATATCCATGCTCACACTATGTACGGTGGTCACGAGGCGATTTATAGAAGTATGATGAAATTCTATGTAAATATTCGAAGGGATTTTTATTCAATGACAATGAGGAATCAACAATTTTATTGCATATAATAAATATAAGCAAAATTATATTTGTCATATTCCAAATATTTAAAATACATTTTTAATATTTATTGCCTACATTAATTTCTTAGTAATTGATGGAGTATTTCCATAACTTTTTAAGGTTTTCACATTCCCATTGAGACTAAAAAACTAGTGGAATGGTTATTAATATTTTGGCTCTTATCAGTACATTGCTGTATGTTTTAAGGTACTTTGGAAAGTACGGTTTTTGTTTAATTCTTTTACTCTCTCTTTCATATCATCCTGTCAATCTGTGTCTCAAATACTGCCTGGTGTGTAGAAGTGTTCTTTTCTTTGGATATTACATTCCGTAACCTCAGAATTATCATAGGTAGGTCGTTTGCCCAATAATTACTTGCTTGATCATTGTGAGCTTATACACATACTTTCAGTGTCTTGTTTCATCTTTCTATTCTACCATTGCATGGAGAATGGTAGGCCGTAATGTGTCTATCGTCGACTTCGTGAGTTCGATCGATTCAATGAATTATTTCTCATTGTCAGTTATGACTATTTCTGATGCTCCATATTGTGAAATACACTCAATTCTCAAAGCCTTTAGAAACACAGCTTTCAACTATTTTTAAGATAGGAATGGCTTCGAGTTTGGGTGTTTCTTTGTCAATCATTGAGTAATAACCGTTTGTTGTTCAAGAAGAATTTATCTTTTTGAAGTTTGATTAAATTTGCTATACTGATAGTGTTGATAGTGTATTCTTCATCTATTTTCCTATATAAGCAGTCAGGTACTTGGCTGCCTGGACCCTGAATATATTCATTATTGAAATGTAATAGAGTGATGTTTTCTACCAATTTCAACATGATTTGTCAGATTTTTCGTTTAATTTATACATAGTAGTGGTTTGTGATCTATTTTCAGAATTAATTTGTCGCCTTCCAAGTAATTCTTGAAGTTTTTGAGTGATAGATACACTGCAAGAAGTTCTCGGTCAAATATTGAATATCTCTGTTCAGTAGCATTTAATTTTCTGGCTTAAGGTTATTATTGTAGTGTAAATGATTGAGACTTGAAGCATCCATGCAAAGAACAAAGGTTTTCTAGAAATTTAGGGAATGTCATCTCTGTTAAATGTTGAAGTTTTCATTTTACTTCTTCAAATGTAGTGCAACATTCTTCAAATACAAAAGTACAATTTTTTAAATGATTCCTATTTATAGTAACTCAGTGTTTGAATTCTATACAACATAATTATTCAAAACAATATTGTGTTCATGTAGTGTCCGTATGTATAGATAATGGAATAAAAGTACTCTAAAATTATAATATTTTGTTTTTTTTAATATAATGTTTAAATACACAATTTGACGTTATTAGTCTCGTCCGCACTACGGCGTTTTGTCTTAGTTATTAATATAATTAGTTTAATTGAAGACGATAAATTTTGATAAAAAGAAACAATTTAATCTTTTTAACGAAAATTTCAAATTTATTAGATGTCAATAAATCTAAATTTTAGGATAATCATACATTTTAAATTTATTCGATTTTTCAACAATTTTCTATAATAATTTTCTTATCAATGATATTTGTATTATAAGAATTTCTTTTGATTTTCATCTCTGATTTCTTTTCATTTTCAATTGAAATTATATTCAATAAAAATTGACTATGAATCAGTAAAGATATCAAACAAACACCGATATCTGTACTGATTCTTAGTAAATTTTAATAAAAATAATGTCAATTGAAAATAATATTTGTGTTATTTAGAAAAAATATATAAATTACTTTTAATTTAAGTTTAGTGTTTCCATCATTTAAGGTCATTTGTAACCTTTAAGAGGAATCTTTTATCAATTTTCCTTTTTTTATCATTTTTTATCAATCTTAATCAATTTTCCTTTGCTATTTGATTTTTTTCTCAAATTTTGTCAGTAGCAACTAGTGTGCTAGCTATGACACTTTTATTCCCCCCTTAATTCTTACTAAATGACAGTAGCCAATAAATATTTAATTTTTCATGAAAATGAGTAATTATTATATAAAAAAATCATATGAATCATTCATTAATTACTTTTAGTTAATTAATTAATTGAATAATTTTTAATTAATTTTATTTTTATTAATTTTTTTTATTTATATTCTTAATTTTATTACTAATATCATTATTATTTATATTATTTTACATGTTTTAGGAATTTCTTTTTAATCATAACACGTACATAGTGGCTAGTCAGTTATTATAGCATAATTCTTATTTAAAATTATGAATATGACAATAAATAATAACAACAATAAAACAATTATATTAAGTAAATTCATTTTATGTTTCCGTATATAATCAATGAGTTTTTTAACCTGAAATGATCAATTATAATCTTCGAATCTGACTCTTACATAACAAGTAATAAATTTAACTCTATTGGATATTTCTTCTGTAGCTTTTTAGGTAATACTAATATGACAAAGGTAAAGGGGAAACTTTAAAGAATACCGCATAGATTATTAGTACCACCATAGATTAAAAATACCAATCGTATCTTAACTTTTTAAAGCTTTCTAATAACTAAAGATTTCCTTAAAATATAATGATAATGGAAGGGCTTGGATAGAAAAGAACAAAAGTGTAGCATATGATTATAATATGAAAGGAAATAATGGAAAATTTACAGAATAATCATCAAACTGTTTATCAAAATTTTCATCAAATCATTGACATATATTTTTCTTTGTTATTATTTATTATCGTATTTATGATTTTAAATAAAAACTTTGATAAATTAACTGTTTAGCTATTATGTATGTATTATTAATATTAAAAGAAATTTGAAACATGATGTAAGATAATAGAAATAACAATAATAATAATAATAATAATAATAATAATAATAATAATAATAATAATAATAATAATAATAATAATTGTAGATATAGAAATATACGTGTCTTGTTCCTTGTAATTTAGTCATCCTGAATTTTACAATTCCATTATTTATATGTGACATATCCAAAAGAAATTTTTCACAAACTGTACAAATTGGTCTTTCTTTAGAAATGATTTAAACTCCCGGATATTGTTGAGCATGATATTCATTATTCTTAAGACATTGAAAATATGTCAGTTACTTCTGTTACATCATTATAATATCTATATTTCTTAATTTTCTATTTTCTTTTAATTCATCAGAGCCATTAATCATTTTGATTTAAATTGATAAAAAATATTGATAAACAACAAATTATATATAAAAGTTTTAATTCAAGAAAATTACAAATTTAAATTTTTACTTAATATATTACTTTTTCTTAACTCAATCTAACTTTAGTTAAACATTAATAATTAAATTTACAAGCAAAACAAAAACAATAAAAGTAACTTTTTACTACAACCTTATTTTTATATATTGACAAAAAATTAAATTTTAACATTGTATTTAATGTATTTTTCGCATTCAGGTTTAACCAAATATATAAATATATACTTTTTTTAATATTATGTAATTTTAAAATGTTTGATATTAAAATGTAGGATGAATTTAACGGCTTTAATCGGGACGAATTCAGCAAACTGAATGATCCTTACGGACTGAAAAATATTCTTCAAAATAAAACGGATGACAAAATTGACATTAAAAGAGAAACCGCAATTTTCGGAAGATCAGATACTGTATCTTCTACAAATGAAAACGATAATAAAGGTAACAATTCTGTAATTAATAAAACAAAAACTAAGATTTTCCTTTTGAACTATAATAATAAATAATAAAAGAAAAAAATTTCCCAAATTTATTAGCATTTGAAGTCGATTTGCTTTTTCCGGGATATTGTAAACTATTTATGAGTCGGCAGATCTTGATTATGAACTTTAGTCAAAATGGAGCGTGCCGACATCCTTGACACAGGCAAATGGGCAACAGAAAGACAATTAATTTACGTTTCCCAGTTTATTTAACAAAATAATATGCCAATGTTTTAAACATTATCAATAATTTTCTAAATCCGTTTCAAACAATAAACTGAGATGTGTTAAATATAGAATATTATCAATATTCAATGTCAGCAGGTTCTTATCAATGTTTATTAATTACCGAAAATTAATTATCCTTCATTTTATATTTCGTAATTATTTGATAAATTTTATCTAGTTTTACCTTCACAACAAATGAGCAATTCAGCTAATAATAAGGAGTACAGTGAAACGCCCAATAACGAATTGGTTTTTAATATAGACCTTGAATCGCAAAGAAAACGTAAGTTTCATTATTATTATTATTATTATTATTATTATTATTATTATTATTATTATTATTATTATTATTATTATTATTATTATTATTATTATTATTATTATTATTATTATTATTATTATTATTATTATTATTATTATTATTATTACTATTATTATTATTATTAATTAATGTTTAATTGTAGATATTCCTGCTCCAACCCAGATAAAAATTGAAAACCATCCAAACCAAAAAGGTACAAGGGTGGTAAGGTGGAAAGTCCCTCAAATTGACTTGAATGTAGATAAATGTAATATTACTGCCTTTCATATATATGTGGACGGTCACTTTTATAAAGCCGTAAGCATAAATGAAACATTGGCAGCAGTTTTACCAAATCTTGATTTAAAAGTGAGTATTATTATTTATTTAATGATTTCTTTTAATTCTAAATTATTTGTTTATTTATTGTTCTTAAATAAATAAATTCATTTTTTATACAATAGTTAAAGTCAATATTGAAATACTAATAACTTTCTAGCTTAAAATTGCAATATTTTTTTAATTAAATTTGTAAGATATAAAGAATTAATTTATGTGGTAAATATTTAATTAAATTTTGTTTATTCAAATTAGTACAAATTCAACGACTACCATCATTAAATATTATTTTAAAACCAAGATTTTTCCCGAGTTCATATTCTGAAGTTCTAATACTAGAAATTCAATTTCATTTGAAATTTTATTACAAATGAAAACTTATAAAATTTGATTTCCTATTAAATATACATAATTTTTTCTAAAATATAATGAAAATTTATTATATTTATCATATTATATTTAGCATTGAATTTTTTTGCATTGAAATACGTTTCAACTGATTTAATTGCTAGTTGTTACTGGTTATAAAGTTACTTAAATCCAGTAATTTATTATTAATTTTATTTTTATAATTTTTAATAATGAAAAATGTTCGACTTAATAATTGATGTTGTAATGTTTCCGGTTGACATCTTTCTTTTTATTTACTTTTCTAAATGATGTCTGAAATTTTCATTTTTAGATAACATATATGACTAAACTGCGTATTCATTTATATTACTTCGGAATAAAAGATTATAGCTATATAATTTACACTTATCTCTTGAATAAAATATTGTTTAACGTGAGAATAAGATAAATATATTTGATAAAGTTAGCGTTGAAATATCTAATCAGTATTATACATATATATATATATATATATATATATATATATATATATATATATATATATATATATATATATATATATATATATATATCAAATTTCCTTATTCAAACAATTTTTTCTGTCATTTTAATTATTTAATCCGATTTATCTTTTTTTGTCTGAGTAAAGAGTAGTGATTACGGGTAGGGCGCATAAAAACGTCCTCAAAATATTTGTGGTGCGACGAAATAGATTTGACGTTTATTTTTGTTATAATGTTTTGTGAGTCATTAGTTTTGACTTGATTTCAAATTAATTGTAAGTATGGATTAAAACACTGAATTAATAAATTAAAATTTAATTATTAAATGTATCGGGCGTTACGTAATACTGCGTCTTTAGGGAAAAGCGCTTTCACGCTGTAAGTTGCTTAATTGTAGTGGGGACTGTCCGGTTAACATGTTAAGATATTATTTGTTTTAATTCATGTAATTATAAATTTTAAATAGAATTTTAGAAGCAGTCTATGAAGCTTGAATATATAAACTATTGAAAGTGAATTAAATTACAGTCGGAACAATGAAAAAAATTGAAAAAATAATATACTAATTTCAATTAAGTTAATGAACATAATTTCTTAATAAAATATTTAGAATTAGCCTGTATCCTTTTTGTAAGCAACTGTTATTTGTCTAATTTAAATATATATTTCTTTTAAATCGGTTATAACATATCAGATATTAAAAACTTAAAAATAATTTTAATTTTTTGTTGGAATTTTAATTACAAATTATATAGTGGTAACTAAAATTGGAAAGTTTTAAGGTTTCATATTATTAAAGATATATTTAGGAAGAACTTTACTTTAAATTTATAAGATTGTTTTTTGTTAAAGCTATTATTTATTATTATTATTATTATTATTATTATTATTATTATTATTATTATTATTATTATTATTATTATTATTATTATTATTATTATTATTATTATTATTATTATTATTATTATTATTATTATTACTATTATTATTATTATTATTATTATTATTATTATTATTATTATTATTATTATTATTATTATTATTATTATTATTATTATTGTTTAATCGTCCTTTGAAGCTTGGTCCTTAGTATCGTCTTAGTAATCGTCCGCGTTTCTCAACGGAGCAACTCGTACACTTCATCGGCCACCTCATAACCTGACAGACAACTGAAACCTGTATCATTAGCTGCGGTGATTTTCTTGACTGGTAATTTCTCAATATCTGCCTTATTTGCTAGTGGAGGACTACTTTGTTCAAATTGATTCTTAATACTCGTTACACACTTGTCAAAACTTTGATCTGAAAACATGTAATCTGACGAATCAGATCTAAAATCCTGGGGCAGCAATCCACCAAATAAATTTGATATTAGTTGGCCAAAAACACCATTAAAGTTATCAGGATCTCTTGGAGTCATAAAAAAGGAACCATCAGTTTCGTTTGTAGTATTTTCAAAAGGAACATGACGAATAATATGAGAAACATTCAAGGCATCATCATTATTTTCCATTGAGTTGTAACGACTAATATGAAAAGCATTGAAGGCATCATCATTATTTTCCATTGAGTTATAACGACTAATATGAACGGCATTCAAGGCATCATCATTATTTTCCATTGAGTTATAACGAATAATATCAAAAATCATATATTTTCCCAACAGGACAGGATTTCAACAAAATCAAAAGCAAATTCAAATCGATTCAATAAAACTCCTTTTTAAAAACTATTTGAAAACAACTCACAATTCCAAAACATCCATCCAAAACTCGATACAATCAAAATTTTGACCTCACACAAAAAAAACTTAACAATAATAATACTCACAATAGTCCGCGTCTGTGTGCGCACACAATTCCAATCAACCAAGTAAACGCGCACACAGACGCGAGAATCGACAATTAATCAATTATTATTATTATTATTATTATTATTATTATTATTATTATTATTATTATTATTATTATTATTATTATTATTATTATTATTATTATTATTATTATTATTATTATTATTATTATTATTATTATTATTGTTTTTATTAGAAATATCAGAAATTTTAATAATATGAAAAATAATCAAATAAAGGTTATATTACCAAGATTTTGTCGAATTAAATTAAATTAAATTAAAATTAAATAAATTAAATGAAAAATCTTCTTTTTAATATTAATAATTGCAGTTATTGTTTTGCAATTTTCGTAAATGTAGATCTGTTGAATGGCAGTTTATTAATCGTTTTGAAATTTTTTTATCTTGTCAATTTATTACAGACTCTCTTTTGTTGTGTCATGGCGACTGCCTTTTAATTTTCTCTTATATGCCGTATAAATATTCTCTAATGCATAATATAGCTTCATAAACTGCTGCTAAAGAACAAAATAATGTCTGTATTTATATATGAATTTAAAAAATATTTTTTAATTATATATCTTAATTGTCTAAATTTTTGATTGTTTGGAACGTTTTAATGATAATTTTAGGTTTGATGATATCAAATCCAATTAAAAATTTACCTATGATTAGAAAATATATATAACAAGGATCCTGTTCTAATGCGCAACTAAAGAAAATAAAAAATTTTCAAATATTAGGAATGAGAAAGTTTTGCAAAATTTAAGATGTGATATTTGTTATAATTTGCTAACCTTTAATGCTTAATATATTACATCATACAGTTTACTGTAAATATTTACTATTTTAGGCTGACATAAAGTTACGTAATTCTTAGTAATTAAAACAAAAACAATATTTCAACAAAAAAATCAATGAGCTTAATTAAATATTTTATTTGCAAAACTATTAATAAGCAAACAAATATATAAACATAAAACACAAGAAAATACAATGCATTTTGTCTCATCTACAAGAAAAATAAAAAATAATATTTATCGATAAATAATTAATATATTATAAATTATATATTCATACCTTTTTGATTCACAAGATGAAAAAATATATAAAATCTGGTAAATATTAACACATTGACGGACAGTAGAAACAAGTGACATTTGAAAATTAACACTATATGACGGCTATAGACGCAAGTGTCCGTCAACGTGTTAACACATTGTTGACCGGTCACGAGTTGACTTGTGTTTTCAAGCCAAAGCGTAAAATTACCGGTCAACAATGTGTTAATATATAATTACATTAGTAGTCGCACGT
This sequence comes from Schmidtea polychroa, assembly GCA_959609185.1. Taxonomy (NCBI): domain Eukaryota; kingdom Metazoa; phylum Platyhelminthes; order Tricladida; family Dugesiidae; genus Schmidtea; species Schmidtea polychroa. The sequence continues at coordinate 102,331 of CAUHTR010007727.1, forward strand.
CGTAAACTGCATTCCCAACTCATTCATTCACTAAATGTTATGTCACAAAAGCAAATATGCCCACCCACATAACCGATAAACATTATTCCAGGAATAGATACAAGTTATTCTTAAAATTGCACGTGTATACATATTTCATTAGAAAATTAATAAATTTGCCGTAAATTGATCTAATTTACCAATAAAATAAACGTTAATAAATGTTTGAATAGGCATAGTTATAACAAAGAATGGTAGCATTTCACACTATTTTCATATGAATTCCTCCAAAAATTCCTTAACCCGTAAATGATTTTTGGATCTTCTGAATTGCTAAAAATTCAAAAATTAAGACCGATAAAGTTATGTTTATAATGCCACTGTAGACAAAATGAATTTGAACTTTTCTTAATATAAAGTTGTTTAAGAAAAATATGATAACTGTATTGATTTACTATCTATGCAAGGCAGGGTTTAAGGACGTCCTTTCTGATCATTTTAAATAGTTCTCAGCGCTGCTGTAAGTGTCTTTAGTATCTGTCGTTGTTGCTTAAAGTACAATAATTTGTCGATTTTTCGTCATGATACCTGATTGCGTTGAACTACATGTGACCATTGATTGAGAAAGGACAGTTAAAGAAAATTCATCACTTTCTCTGACGACGAAAAAAGCAAGAAAGGCAGTTTAAGAAAATTTCTAAGCACTGCAGAAACATCAAGAACGGACATAACTAATGAAAATGGTAATATTGAAATATTAATTGAAAATGAGGTATATCCAAATCCAATAAGTGAAACTATTACCAGCAAAAATAATAAAACTGTACCAAGATATCGGGAAATGGCCAGAAAATACTGCACTAATAACCGATTTACTGGTTCAAATCGGACCGGTGAGAATCATATACTATGATTGTCCTGTATATATTGATAAAGGTGGAAATAAAAGAAAATTTTGTATTGAAAATTATTTTAGAAAACTTCCTAATGGAGAGAAATACAATCGTGATTGGTTAGTGTATTCAAAATCGAAAGACGTTTTATTCTGTTTCTGCTGTAAGTTGTTCTACAAAAATAACTTTGCATTAAATCATCAAGGATTCAACGAATGGAGAAACACTAATGGAAGTTTGAATATGTATCAAACGAGCTCAGATCATTTTAATTGCTTCGAAACGTGGAAAGATATGATTAAACGAATAAAGCACGGATCAACAATAAATTCAACGCTCCAAAATAAATGAATGAAAACAAAATGCATTGGAAAAGCGTTTTAGAACGACTGTTTTCTTTAATTAAGTTACATGGCTCTCAAAATATTGCACTTAGAGGCAATTCAGATAAATTATTCAAAGACGACAACGGAAATTTTTTGAAAATCATTGAGTTCTTGGCAAAGTTCGATCCAATAATGAAAGAACATTTAAGACGTATAAAAAATAAAGAAATCAGCACTATTTAGGAATAAAATATTCAAAATGAAATTATACAGATTTTCGGCAAATCCGTTAAAGAAAAAAAAGAATATCTCTATTAAAAGAACGTAAATATTATTCTCTGACTGTCGACTGTACACCGGATATATCACATGCAGAACAAATGACATTAATCTTACGTTTTGTATTCATTTTAACGTCTCCCGATAAACATGGTAATTATGTTAATGTCCATGAGCATTTTCTGGGATTTGTAGATATTTACAGCAGCCCAAGACCTGGAATGTTTGAGAAAATTCTAGAAATTTTAAATAAAAATCTTTATCTGATTTAAGAAGGTAAGGTTACGACAACGGCTACAATATGCGAGGAAAGCGTAGCGGAGTGCAAAACTGAATATTAACATTAAATTCTAGAGCGTTTTTCGTACCTTGTTCCGCACATTCCTTGAATTTAGTTGCCAATGATGCAGCAAGCTGTTTTATAGACGTTCTAACTTTTATTTCTCGTTTTCTATACAAAGATGGGATATCTTTAAAACAGTGTAAATGGGCTGTTATTAAAAGGACTTTGTGAAATCAGATGGGCAAGTAAGTCACATTGAAGCACTAAGGCCTAAAATTTAAATGGAGAGCAATTAATTGACAGGTTTGCTACTATAAAGCCCCGAAAGAATAGTTTTTAAATCAACATACCAAGATCAGTAAGTATATCTTATGATTTGGTAATTTCTTGAATATTAGATTACTAAATTATGATTTTCTTATTTATAGGTTTTATTTTTATTATGAAAAAGTTTTAGAAATAATATGGGAGCGGAAAGATTTATATGTATTATATGAAATTATATGAAATAAAACAATTGATTTATGTACATACCTAATAATTATAATATATGTAGAGAGTCACAAAAATCTAATCAAATCAAAAATCTAAATCAAATGGCAAACAACAACAAACAACACCACTGAGATCCGAAAAACAAATGTATTGTAAATTTCGTAACCTAAATATATAATAGAACTTGGTCTTGTAAATATAGCACTGGGGGTAAAATCTCATTCCCCTATCTTCATTGCTGTACTCTTATTGCGAACAATGTACCGACTTTTTTGTATAATATTCTAAATGGATTGCATTTCTTTAGAAAAATGTTCTTTTGTTTTGAAGTTTCCAGCATCAAGCCATAAATGCACTTAGGGTTCACCTAGAATGCGAACAATAGAGATCATTTAGTGAATTTCGCCAGCCAGTTGTAAAACATTGTTATCTTTGATAGTAAGAGTTTTTCTCAATGGTTTCGGAAAAAAACTAAATAATAGTGGTTGTAAATATTTTCGATGACCATTCATGAATTCCTGAGAAGGACATATGTTTTAAATGCATTAATATAGTTTCGTACGGATTGGTAAGGCGAGACGTTTTTGTGGCGGTGACTTTATATCGTTCCGCCGCACTCAAGAGGCATAAAGTACCGGAACGATTTATCGTTCCACCGCATTTAAAGGGTTAAAGAAAGCTTTACAACGATGTGAAGACGATAAAAGCGTATATTGACTTAACTCATCAGAAGTTACGTAAACAATGACGGAAAAGTCCTTAAAATTAACCTATATGTTTTGTTGAGTTGCATTTTAACATACCTGGTGGTTTTTGGTTGAGGCTGGCGAGTTACTTCATCTTGAGATATTTCCTATGTTTTGAGGTTTATATGGTATATTTGGTATTTGATGGTCTGACGGCGAATATGAATAATGGATTTATTGTATCTTATCCAAATTCATTCAGACAATTTTCAGCAGTAATGTTTCTGGCGCCTTGAATATTGGACAAATTCTGTGAACAATTAAAAAAATATTATTTTCCCATATTTTGTAATTTTTACATTTCACCGTTAAATACAACTGAAATGTTGTGTCATTAGAACATTCCATATTTTTCAAAGATTTTAATCTCTGTTAATTTGTTCTTTCATATTCTAGCACATTTGTAGCCAGTATACAAAATTTGTAAAATGTAATAATTCTTCTACCAAGTTAATTTTTTTTTAAAGGTATCTATGTTGTTTATTCTTCAAAACACTACAGATACTTGCTAGTGAACAACCAATATCCTGTGATACCATTTTGACAAAATATTTTTATGTTTCTTTAAAATGAGAACTGATTTGACATCTTGTTTCGTCATGTTTTGATAGCAAACACTATCAGAGTCTTTTGAATAGGTTTTAGTCGATTCTTTTGGGACATTTTCCACCTAAATTAAACGGATTTTGTTAATTGATATTTGATAATTTATTCTTTCACTAATTAATGTATTTTAGTCTTTAAAATTTAAAAGTTGATATTTTAAAAAAAATTTAAATTACAAATAATTCAATTATTTACGTAATATACTTTTATCAGTAGTACGAAAAATATAAAATTATGCTTTTTTCTTTTTTTATATTTTATCACATCTGATGAAGTAAATTTCGAGATATTATATATTTAAATCTTGACATCACGTTCTGTATATAAAGCGTAGAAAAGAAATATTTATCTTTAATTAATTGATATCAGAAGCCAATTATTAATTTGAATTTTATTAATGATTAGTTAAAATTAAAAAAAAACAAAAATATGAAGTGAAGTGACCTTTATCAAGAGAGGAATTAATGAAAAATTAGTCTAATTTTGATAAATTTATTAGAAGATGCCAATTGAAACATACTTTTAACGAAATATTTTGACAGTTATTATTCTTTTTTAGGAAGACAATAAATAAATATAGTATAATTGATTAAACAAATTGTAGTTTAAAGATCAGAGGTTTTTTAAGTTTTTGAATGTTGATATGTCTGCGTGTTTGAAGATATTCCGTATCAATAATTAGTTAACCAATAGACTCCTTTTTTTAGACATTATGAAATGAAGAGCTTTATGGCAACGTGTTGGAAATTTGTTATTCAAAATAAATTTGTGTAGTTCCATGTCTCTTTTTAAAACATTACTAATAATAATTTTTTAATCTGTTTAATAAATTTATAATCTCCATAGTTTTTTCTATGTTACCCGATGATTCTGGGAAATGCTAGAAGTTCTAACAAATACTATCCTAATTAATAAATAGATAATGCGTTAAAATAGAAAATTTGTAATGAAAAAATTTTTTAATAATATAAAATGAAATTCAGTAAACAATAGTAAACAACAAAATTATTGGCATTTTAAAATATAAAGAAAATAAATAAATTTCCTATTATAATTTATTCATTATTCAGCGACTTCACAGAATCGTTGTTCGATCAGTTTGTTCTCAAGGTCAATCTAAAGATGCTCAATGTACAATTGAAATTGGATCATTTAGTTTGGCACCTAGTCACTTGAAAGCCAACAAAATAACGGGAAATTCCGCACAAATCAGCTGGATACCATCAAATTCCAATTGGCGACATACAGTATGGGTCAATGGATCCAAGTATTGTGATTGTATACCTGGTATTTACAAAATTGTTATGCAAGGTAATTAATAATAATAATAATAATAATAATAATAATAATAATAATAATAATAATAATAATAATAATAATAATAATAATAATAATAATAATAATAATAATAATAATAATAATAATAATAATAATAATAATAATAATAATAATAATAATAATAATAATAGTAAAAACAAAAACAAAAATAATGAATTATTTCCCAGATTCTGCATAGTACAATTGACTTTTATGAACAAGTCCCACTTTAGATTATTGGGCGTAACGAGTTACTCTTAGACATTTGGATTTGCATTAATTTGTACAAATTAGATTTTCTATGACAGAATCAAATTTAATTTAAAATTGTACCGCCTATTTGGAAAAGCTGTCTGAATGTGTTATCAATTGTTCATTGAGATTCAGAGAAACCCAAATCACTATCGATTTTTCGAAATTCTCAAAGATTATTTATTTTAATATTGATTTTTTTTATAAATATATTGAAAATTTGCATTCGGTTCTTTGACCCTGAAGTTATATCAAGAAAAATTAAATTAAAAATTAAAAACATCGATATCTTTATTGATTCATAGTAATTTTTTAAATAAATAATATTAATAATTATAATAATAATAATAATAATAATAATAATAATAATAATAATAATAATAATAATAATAATAATAATAATAATAATAATAATAATAATAATAATAATAATAATAATAATAATAATAATAATAATAATAATAATATAATGATAATAATAAAAGTCAACTTACCATATATCTTTTATTTAAAATGCTTATGAAATGAGAATTTAAAATAAAAAAATATCATCTATATTTGATTTCTCAATAAAATAAATCAGTTTTTTTCGTTTTATTTCCATGTAACGAATTCTTTGAAAAATTATTTATGAACGAAAGCAATCAACATCTAGATCTGTTTAAGAATTAAATTTATATAAGCTGACAGTTTAATTTATTGTTAAAATTACAATTGTATTCTTCCATTTTTGGGTTTGTTTCAGAGAAACTATAATTGGAATTATTATTAATATTATTATTATTATTATTATTATTATTATTATTATTATTATTATTATTATTATTATTATTATTATTATTATTATTATTATTATTATTATTATTATTATTATTATTGTTATTATTATTATTATTATTATTATTATTATTATTATTATTATTATTATTATTATTATTATTATTATTATTATTTTTATTATATATTATTATATATTATTATTTATATATTATTATATATTTATTATTATTATTATTATTTCAATAGATTATAGGATTGATGATTAAAACGTTAATAATTTTATGAAGAATTAATATTTGATAACAAATTACTATATATCATATGAAAATTTTTATCTGTCAGTGTGGCTTTAACATTTATTAATATTAATAATGGTAATTAATTAATTGTGAATTTTTATTACAAATCATTAATATTTGTATACGCGAATTTTAAAAAAACATTTAAAAAAAATACATTTGCCGAATATACACGTAATGAGAAAATAACCTTTACTATTCTTTACTGAAATACATCTTTTCCGTATGTAATAAATGCATTTATCTTGTATTTGATGTGTATAAACATCGTGGCCTTGAATTTCCTATGCACAACGCGTGCGATATTTGAAAATTGTTGTTTAACAGGTTAAAAGATAAAATTAAGTGAATTAAATTAAAATATATTACTATTAGAAATTAAAAATGGGTTCTGTTAAATAGCAAGATATTTATTAGTTATATATATATATATATATATATATATATATATATATATATATATATATATATATATATATATATATATATATATATATATATATATATATATATATATATATATATATATAATATATATATATATATATATATATATATATATATATATATATATATATATATATATATATATATATATATATATATATTTATTTATATATTTATTTATTAACGTATTTATTATTTATTCAGAATTTATTTACAATCTGTATAAACTTTAATTATAACTCATTGAATTTGTCATTATATTTTTCTACTACTTTTTTCTGCAAAAAATTTTATTATGGTGAAAATATATTTTCATTGCGATGTTTTCATTCATTAAATTCTCAGATAGTTTATAATAATGAAACTTAACCAATCAGCAAAAATAAAAAATAAACAATTTTTTGTACTTAAAATGAGAGTGATTTTTTAATGAATTCCTCGTATCTGTCAATATAATTATTTCCGATATTTGCAATGATAAACTGATACTTGACAAATACAAAAACAATAACGATAGTTTTGATATTTTAATTTATTCAAAATAGATTTTCGGTGTGACATTTAAGTACTGAAAGCAAATAAAGCTTAGATAAAAAAATTAGTTTATTGATTTTTCAAAGTTTTAACACATAATATTGATTGGTGGAACGATTTACAAAATTTTTATTCATTTCATTAAAACGTTTTAATGTATTATTTAAATTTTTTTTAATTTAATATTATCTTTATTCTTATAATATTATAAAACAATAAATATGACTTTGTTTAAATTTGTTTACAATTTGAAAATAATGTTATTATTGGTGTACTATAGGGACATAGTTAATGTCGGTGGATGCATTTGTCACCCCCACCCAAAATAGATTATAGATCAAATATAAATTAATGATGAAATATTTTAAAAAAACCTTTATTTTGCTTTTGTTATGAGAATTGTATGAGAATTGTATGAGAATTGTATGAGAAAAAAAAACTAAAGAAAATGAACGAAGAACTTCAAATTTTTAATAACCTAAATGATTTCTATCAAAAAGATATTGATTGTAACAAAAACAAACTCTTGAATATAAGTTTAAGCTGTTTTACAAAAACTTGAAGAAATTAAAATCAAACCAACTACTGCTGTGGATACATTAGCAATATGTGATCCAATTTTTCATAAAAATATTTATATTCTTCTCACAATATTTGCAACTGTGCCGGTATGAACTTGTATAGCAGAGCGTTATTTTTCATCACTTAAATACTTGAAGTCTTATTTAAGAAATATCATGAATGAAAAAAGGTTAAACGGTTTGGCTTTGTTATATATTCATCAAGACATTAAGACATAAAGTCCGATGAAATACTTTCTGAATTAATGAAGGGACAAAGACGAATTAATATTATATTGTAATATATTCTATGTAATATACATTGTTATTAATTAATAATAAGTTTGTTAATTATCTTGAAATATATATTTTTTCATCTCAACTTATGTTCGATGAATTGCAATAATTAATAATTTTTCCCCCCTCCATCTGAAATCCTGGCTACGTTCCTAGTGTACAATATTATTAAAATAAAAAGAGAAAAAAATATAAAAAAGAAAACAGTGATAAAGTATTTAAAAGATTTATCTTTATTTACAAATACCTTCTAGAATTTAAAATTGAAAAGAATTTAAAAGTTTTAAATTATTGAAAACGATACTTTATTTAACATTAAAGAAACTTTACAGCATTTAATAGATGATAATGTAAAAAGAATTATAAGAGTGAATTTATAAACAATATTCTTAAAGTATTGTATAAATAATGAGCGAATTTGTTGTTTTATTATGTGAAATTTTTCGAGTTCAGTTTGTTGATATCGAAAATGCAAAAATCTGAAATGTTTGTTTAGACAATAATTAAATTAAAATTTCAACTCAAGAAATTAAATTTTTGTTTAATGCAAGGTAATTAAAATTATTATTTTGGTCATAATATCTTCCTTCTCTTAATAAAATATGAAAATGTATAAAAGAAAATTCAGAAGTGCTAACAAATCTATCAATTTTATCAAATTTTTTATTCAGTTTTAAAATCAAAGACTGAGCAAGGAAAGTTCATTATATATTAATGATTAGAATAATCTACAAATATTAGATGCAGGTAGTAAATAAAAATTGAAACACAAATTAAATAATTTTAAATTGGTGTAAAGAGGCTGTAAAAAGGCAGTACCGAAAATTTGTGAATATCAAAAACATCAATATATTTACTGATTTATAGTCTTCAAGCTCTTTATAATAAATTAAAGAAATGTTTATTAAAAATTGCGTGTGAACCGTCCTTGATCATTCAATAATCTTCCTTGAGGTGGATTCGATTCAATATACGCATTCACTTGACTTGCAACTCTTGATTGTGATAAAACCAATATACAGTTGGCCGTTTGAAAATACTGGGGCTGTCAAATTGATGCCAATGTGATTAAATGATTAAACTTCATCACAATAAACAAAATGAAATTTTTTTTGAAAAAATTTAAAGTCTAAAAAATATTCCTATATTTATATATATATATATATATATATATATATAAAATTTGTTATTTCTCAGATATTTGATTAATAATTAAAGAACTTGTGGAGTTCGATTAGAGGTCTAATCCTACTGAAATATTTAAATATTTAGCTGCCCAACATTAATATGCATTTTTATTTTATATTTTACAATATTTTGCTACTATGAAAATAATTATTATTCATTATTACTATTATATGTATAATGAATTAACCTTCCCTAAAAATTGTAAATTATTGATACTGTTTTATTTACTCGTCGGTAACAACATTAATTACTTTGATTTTACAAAAACGTCAATTCAATTGAAAGTTTCAAAAAATTCCCGTAATAAATCAGAAGGAAATTTGTCAGCGTCTATTAAATAAGCCATTTATGTTCTGTCATATGAAAACAATTGACTGACTGCTGACCTTTCCGGTATTGTAATTATTTGGAGAAATACTTTTCAAACGGACAACTCCAAAGAAATGCGCGCTTTTGAATATGCTTTTGATAAGAAAAATGAAGAGTAGTAATAACAAATTATATTCATTTTAATCTCGAAAAAGAATAGATTTTATAGAAGAAGCTTTGTCTTTATTGTATCAAAGACAAGAGAAAATTTCCTCTCACTTTTTTCTGCATTATAAACATTGTTATTTTTTATGTGTGAATAATAATTTTTTAATTATTATTTAGAAAATTTAAGACGTTTATTCAATGATGTTTTATTTTACAATTTTAGTTTTATGTGAAACAATAAATGGATTTATTCAATAACATATTTTCTTATTATTATAAAATTCTGAAAAGAAACAAATGATATCTGTAAAGTGGGAACAATATTTTTACCATATATTTATAATAATATATTTTCTTATTATTTTTTTGTTAAAAAATTGTTTTATAGGTTTGATATTAAAAATAGAATTGCTTAATGGGTTTTAAAACTTTAAACATTTATTTTAAACTGGAAACTTTTTATTTGTCGAGACGGATAGGAACTGAAATTATAACTATTGTTGACAATTAATGTTATTGAACAACAGGATAAAAAAACATTAAAATTTATCTTAATTTAAATATATATTTATTATTTGCATCATTGCATCTTTCCATAATAGTTCTTTTAAACTCATTGTTATTTACTATAGAAATGTTTTCTTTGTTGCTGCAAGATCAAAAATCATTGATTGAAACAAAATTATCTTGTTTTTGTTGAAAATATTGTTTTTTTCAAACTTTAAGTTTCATTTGATAAGATGTCTTCGCCAAGTATTTTGAACTAAAACATTTAAATCCGTTTAAAATATCTAATAATAATATATCTAATAGTTTTCATTGAAATGCCTTTCTTTTTATTATTTTATTCAAAGATCTTAAACTTTATTTTTTTATTTCTTGCAAAAACTTACACATTGACTGATAATTTGATTTCTTTGAAGTTTATATTACTTCTTCATATCCTTTTTTGAAGAACACTGGTTGTCGTCTTGTTATAGTATTTGTTGAGTGTTTGGTTAGACTACCCTTCCTTATATCCACTGGAATTTAGAATAATGCTAATTTTGTAATTCAATGGCTTAGCTATATTAATTACATCATGTCTCGCAAAAAAGTGAATTTATTTCTACTTCTCAATTATGCTTAAAAAAGGAAGATAATATCAAAACATTCTTCTGTCATTTTATTTGATCGGTATTACAATACGTGCACATAAATCAAAACTTACTTTTATATACGTATATCTATGTATGCAACAATTTATTTAAATAATATAAATTTAGTGTACCATCCCTGAAGGCAAACCTCGTCGGTTAATAACCTATATGTTAGAACATGTTCATAAAACTTTTCTATGTTGAAACAAAAATCAGTAATGGAGAATCTTATTAAATTTTATTACTTTTCATTTTTATTTATTGTGTTTATTTTATTTAAAATATGTTTTTAAATGATTATTTCCAATCTAATATACTCGTAGTGATATAATTTCAATACAATTATTATTAATACAGACTGGGGTCTCGAGTTTCATCGTTAATTGACTAGAGGCCCAAGTGTACTTAATAAAATCTAATTACGTACAGCTGTTGGATTTAAAAAATAATTATTGCTTGTTAATTTTGTTTTAAATTTAATTTTTCAAATGTTGTTTTTAAGCTATATTTTCATTAAAATTTATTTTAAAATTTATTTTTATGACATATTTTGAAAATAAGCAACATAACAGGCCCCAGTGTATTTACTATATATTTAATAATTTGGTTTTTTTCTACAAAAATTAAAAAAATTATTTAAATAAAATTATTTTAAAATTATCACATTGAAACAAAAAAATTAATAACATAAGGCGGAGATTTGAAAGGTTTGTCGTCTGGGTTTGTGATTTCTCTATAATCCAGATATTATATTTAAAAATTTAATTTGATTTCTATTTAAATTAATTTTAATTCATTCTTTCACTATATAAAATATTGATTTGAAATTAAAAAGAAAGATTAATCTTGATCATCTGGAATTTATTCGAAAAATAAAACAAAATGCTTAATTAAATTTATTTATTATTAATTAAAATTATTGTGGAAAATATTTTTCTATTAGGCTATCGCTTTAAAATAAAAAAAATAACATCTGGGTGGCAATTTGAAAGACATGAATTTGATTGGTCACCCGGGTTATTGATTTCTCTAAAATCCAGGCATTATATTTAATCATTTTATTTGATTTTTATTTAAATTAATTTTAATTAATTTTAGTTAATTCATTCAACTGTTGATTCAAATATTGATTTGAAATTCAAAAGAAAAATTATATGAAAATATTTTTTAATTTCCTTGATTTTATTCGAAAAATAAAAAAAAATGTTTAATTAAATTTTACTATGATTGATTTGGTTTTGCTTTTAATTGTCAAATTTTGTCTTTAGATTTTCAACAAAAACTTATTATTGAGAATTTTTAAAATATATTTATGAAATTCTTTGAAATGTTTATCTTTTAATAGTAAATTTTTATAATTTTTAAGACATACATATTATTCTGTGTATTAATTGAATAATAATAATAATAATAATAATAATAATAATAATAATAATAATAATAATAATAATAATAATAATAATAATAATAATAATAATAATAATAATAATAATAATAATAATAATAATAATAATAATAATAATAATAATAATAATAATAATAATAATAATAATAATAATAATAATAATAATACTTTAATTACATAATTACCTCCATATGTACGTCCGTATGTTTTGTCATATTAAGATCTAGATTTTTCAAATAAATTGAGTGTCATTTCATTAGATATTTATTTTCTTTACACAAACTCTAATGCTTTATGACTTTATTTTGAGGTAATTTTTTTTGCATTTAATTTTTTAAATTTACAAAAATTATTATTTTCATAGAAATAATTACTATATTACCTCTCTTAAAATATACACTTTTTTTCAATACAATATGAAATGAGCGGATTATATATACCGTATTTTAGCGCATATAACGCGCGCGTTATACGCATTTTTACAAACCGCGCACCCCCCATGCGCGGTATCTGTGGGTGCGCGCTTTATGATTTATATTTTACACGTGGCGGCATTGCCAGTGGAAATATTTTTATGATGTGACAGTACCCCTACCATCGGTTTTAATGTTACGTTTGATTGCAACCAGATTTACTTTTAGTTAAACAAATTATTTTATTTTTATAATATTAAATAATAATTTGCTATTTATTTCTGTTATGTAGCAATGTTTCAGATACCGAGTTTGTGTTAATATGGATCGAATGGCGCCAGCCGGAGTTGCATTGTTCGTATTGACACGTCAGGAAAACAAATAGAAATAAAGAAATTATAAATTTTAATGTTCACGTTATCTTATATTAAATTTTTTTTATAGATATAATAAATAAAACTTCGATGTTTTTTTATTTATTTTTGATCCCACATGTCATTTCAGTAACTTGTTGCTGTTTTAATCTCCGCCATCCTCAAGCTCTTCTTCGCCATCACTCTCCTGGAAACCTTCGAAGCTCTCGTCATCTGAACTGGCCTGAAACATGTCCATGACTCGCTGTAGGCGCTCTTCTTCGATTGCCACATCATTTCCTTCTGCTTTTGATGCTTCACTGTCTCCCTCTCCATCTGTCGAGTCATCGGCGCCAACATCGGGAACGTTACTGGGCATAATTCCACACTTCTTGAATCCATTTGTGATTGTTGTCACCTTCACTTTCTCCCATGCAGTTATGACCCACTTGCATACTTCAACGTATGTGGCACGGCGTTGTCTACCAGCTGGTGTGTATGTGTGGGACCCAGTTGAAATCCACTTGTCCCACTCCTCACGAACAAACGTCTTGAATGGTCGATTTACAGCGACATCCAGTGGCTGAAGCTTGCAAGTGAGGCCACCCGGGATGACGGCGATATGGGCGCCCGCTGCGTTTATCTTCTTTTGAACAGATGACTCTTTGTGAGCTGTCATGGCATCAAAAACAAGGAGAGATTTCTTTTTGAAAAATCCGCCTTGCCTGGTGCGGAAGCATTTGTCTGTCCAGATCCCCATGACGTCCGTGTTCATCCAACCCTTTTTATTGCATGTAACGACAACACCACTTGGAAGCTGTTCACGTGGCATTGTCGCACGTTTGAAGATAAGCATTGGCTTGAGTTTCTGGCCTCCAGCGGTGGCAGGCTAAGACGACGGTAAACGAAGTTCTTTCATGTCCTGTCGTAGCAACAGCGACCGTCTTAACCCCGACTTCAGCAACTGATCGCGTTGGAGGGATATCAAAGACCATGGGCACTTCGTCCATGTTGATGACGTCATTTGGTGAGAGATCGTGTTGGCTGATTTCCTTATGAACAAATTCTCTGAAATCATCCAACTTCTTTTCCCAATCATCCGGAAGTCGCTGGCCGACTGTTGTTCGAGCACGCATCGACAAATTATTGCGCCGCATAAATTTGTAAACCCAATTGTACGAGCCACCTTTGAAATCATCTAACTTCATTTCAACGGCCAACAATCTTGCTTTTGCCTTAATTGCCACCGTCGATACAGCTCGATTATTCTCTCTCTGAGCCAAAATCCACTTCACCAAATTCGCCTCCAGATGTGGCCATCTCGCCTTGCCGCCACGCCTTGCTCTTTTTCTCGGATTCATACTTTCCAGCTCTGTCTCTTCCTTCCTCCACTCTCGAACCGACGTCTCACCAACACCAAACTCCCGACCCGCCGCTCTATTTCCCTTCTCCTTCGCATACTTAATCACCTGAAGCTTAAAATCAGCTGTGTAAGACTTTCTTTTAGGCATATCGAATAATTTATGATGGGTTTTAAAATATCATGAGTTTATATTGTGCTATGAGAACAGAGAATTCGTTGTTTTATTTTGTCAGCCGTTGGAGTAAGACCAATAGTTTTAAACGGATCTAACCACGTGGCAATTTATCAGGCTGACGACGTCATCACACGCCGACAACCCAGCCAATAAAATTAAACGAATTTCACACGTGGTTTGTTACATCGCTGAACTTTAAATTTATGACTCGGCTTGTTTTGTCGCGGAGTCTCGTGATTAATAATACGTGATGCAAACAGCAACAATAAACAAACACGGAATGTAACGCTGTTTAATATTGAGATTATGAATTATTTTACAAACAAAATTTATGGAGAATAATTAATAAGTATACTAAACCGCATTTTTGGAAATTTACCAGCATCAGGTAGGTGCGCGCTATAGGCCAGGGCGCGTTATACAAATTTGTATTTACACATACAATAAAATCCGCGCGGTATACAGGGATACGCGTTATACGCGGGGGCGCGCTATATCCGCTAAAATACGGTAATAGTAATGACAATAATATTATTAATTAAAATAAATACTAATTATAATTATAATAATGTATTTATAAAAAAATTGACTATGAATCAGTAAAAATATCGACGTTTTTTTTATATTAACAAATTTCCGGCATAGCATTTTCAACAGCCTTTTTCAAAAATCACTTGAAAAAAAATAGCATGTGTAGAAAATTTGCAAATATGAAAAAAACATCGATATATTTACTGATTCATAGTCAATTTTTTTAATAAATACAATGTCAGTTGAAATAAATGAATGACTTATCACTGACTTATCATTGATAGATTATCAGAAAATAAATAATTGATAAATATTAAAGTTTTACTATAACTAAGGCTTTATATTTAAATAGGGCTTCAACCTGATAGCTTGCAAAAGGTTCAAGTTCACCCAGTGATTGAAAAATTTGTTGATAATTCACCAAATTCAAATAATTGTGCTTTCTTGGATTTTCAAACTCTTCCTATTTACAATTCTAATTTAGACGGAATTCAAAAACCAACAGGTAAAATTTTAACTCCCTTTTATTTTCTTTTTACTGATTCAACTATTTTCAGATGAGATTGATTATCCAACCGATGTCAAATTGAAGCTTGGTAGTAGACCAGGAAGATTCGTTGTTAAATGGGTATGTCCACAGTTAGTTACATCTCCGAATATAAAGATTGTGGGATATTCAATTCTCATTAATAACCAATGTATAGCCTTGGTTAATGGGGCAAAAAGTAAAAACATTATTCGATGTCAATACTAAATTAATAATAATCAGATGATAGATTTTCTATTAGCCTTCTTGATTTAAGAAGCATTAATCCACCGGTATCTCAGAATCTTCTTGGTCAACAAGATCAATCATATCTTCCTCTAACAGTTCGGACAATGGCCACCGTAACTCAGCCGAACTTTGATACAGCTGTCACAGAATGCACTATCTATTCTAAGGACAGTCAACCAATTTTAAGATTTTCTGGACACGTTGCCGCCAGGATCGCTGGCACTGCAGCCGAAGCAGCTATAATGCTAGGTGATCAGTTAGCGTCGTTTTTAAATTTGGTTGGTTTAACTCTTTGCTTTTTAATTTAAATTATTTATTGATTTAATTAAAATAAATGTTTTTAATGAAAAAAAGAAATTTCCACTTTAAAACAGAAAAAAATGATATTTATCTGGCATAAAAATGTTTACATTGACTTCTTAAAATGAAATTTTCAAGACATTTTAAACCAGAAGAAATTAAAACATGAGTAATTTATAATTACAACTGTTGATTTTTGGCACCTATAAACCCACAATTAAACTTTTAAATTTTTACTTTGAATTTGATGTAACGATTAAAGAAAATATTCCTAGAGATTTTCCATTTTACTTTATTTGCCAAAAGCAAATGTATGTTATAAAAATTTCGTCATAAAAAAGTATCTACAGTGTTTTTCTGCAAACGGCGGGAGGGTTTGAAAGACTATATCATACATTTAATGGGTATTTCAATTTTTTTTGAAGTTTTGGTTAAAATTAGCTAGTTTTACCCGCCTGTGGGATATTTGGGGGAAAGTACGTATTATAAACGATGACTCTAATAAACAATTATTTATATAACATATTATAGAAAATTACATTTTTTTAATTGATTATTTTGAATTTTTCATAAAAATAATTACAACATTTTGAAAGAAAATTGTACTAGTTAAAATGTAAAAAAAATATTTCAAATGAATCAAAACTATTACATATTATTTTTATTAGAATCACCGTTAAAAAAAATAAATATTATATTTTATATAAAAAAAGCAAATAAAAAAAGCAAAATTTATTATTCGAAAATTGTAATTGCCGGCTAACTGGAATCATATTTCTAAAACTATTGTAAATGTCTCTTTGAGCCATCTGATCAAATGATTTTTATCAAATTACAAAAAAAGAGGAAATGTCTCAACAAATAAAAACAAATTAATTATGAAATCTACTTGAAAGGTTCATTTTATTATGTATTATTCTTATTAGAAGTATTCGTATTTATTGTTTAGTTGAAATAGTAATTAATGACAATGAGCATTTTAATTGAATACGAAAAATATATTTGATTGCTTTTTTTAATATTTTTGTCCGCTACTAACCAAACAATTAGGCTTTTAAACATATATAGAGCAATTAGTTAGCTGTTGTTTCACATTTTTTCATAGACTTTAGTTGGTTTTCTCCCTTGATAATAGTTGATAAAAACTGTAGCGAAAATTTGATTTATTATGAAAATATATATAAAAGTTTTTTAATTTTGTTTAGCGTTTTCAGGATTGGATGAGTGATGTGGTTATTAATTAAAAAAATTATTAGCTAAAATTCAATAAAATAACTCCAAAAGGGTTCTCATAAATATCAACTGATCAGTCAAAAGTTTGTTTTGTTTATTTCTTTACAAAACAACGATACAAACGAAAAAAAATAGTTAAAAATTGAATATTTCTATTTTTTAGATGAAATGAATAATTATTTAATTATCAGATATTTAAAAATCATTGTATGTTTTTTTTAAATTGTTTTTATAAATAATGAAATGAGTAATTAATTAAATAATTAATTAAAAAAATACCTGAATAATTTGAATAAATTCAAAAATATAAATGTACCCAAGGGCAAGATTGCATTTATGTTATCTTCAATTTTAGGATTTAATTTGTAACTTAAAATCTAAGATTGAATTATACATTTACTTAGGAAAAGAAATTACAGATTTCAACACTTACATAATGAAACAATATATTTAAACAAAAATAAATGGCTATTTCTTTTTTTTGTTACTTTTGATGTATTAGAAATGATTAAATTTAAATTTATAATGAAGTTTTAATAATTCAACTAAATTAAATTAAATATTTAAGCAAAGTAATCATTAAAATTTCAGATTTTGGTTTTTAAATTGTATTTCTGGCGAAATTGAAATATGGAATTTTAAATACATTACTACTCAGTCGATTAAAAAAATATTAATTATTTGATTATTAGCCACAAGAAATTTAAGTTTTAAAGGTTTTATTTGTAAAGGAATTCCTGAAAAAAACTTTATTTTTTTATAACTTTTTTTTATTATTTGTATTTTTAAATTTATTTCGCTTTTCCATTTTGCTTTTCTAAAACTCAGTTGGATTTATTGACGAAGACATATTTTCTGGGATAAAACAGAAAATAATTTTTGCATGTTTATAAATTTATTTATTCTTATCTAGAGAAAACTCTACAATAAAGCCTATAAGCTATCTCAATTGTATAGTAAAGTTTTGATAACACTTGCGACACTAGACATCAACGTCTAAAAAAGTAGGAGAATAGCAACTTAAAACAATTTATATGTTTACATTTTACAGTTTTTAAAAGTCTAAAATTAAATTGAGGAGTATATTTAATTCTTTCGCCACAAAAGCATTAGCTCTTCTTAGGAAATCTCTATAGTTTTTAAGTAGTGCACAACATAAATATACAATATATTTTTTTACATAAGTAGAAAACGTATTCATAGTCAATATATTTATTTGTTTTCTTATTTGTGTTTTTTCCCAAAATAGATAGTATTTATCTAAAATTAATTAGCAATTAATTCACACAATTTCTACTTTTATTAAAAATCCCATTTGAACTGCAATTTAGTTTGAAAAAGATTCAAGTATTATCATAATCTTATTCATGAATTTTTTGTTTAAATCAATATCCTAATTTTAAACAATATTTATTTAAAAAATAAAAATACAGTCAGTCATGTTTAATATGAACGTGAGAGGACCGGATTTTCGCGTGTTCATAATTCCGTGTACTGTGAACATGCGAAATTAATTGGTTATAAATAACTAAAATATGAATATGCTATACTATTACGACATTGTTTTTACGTCATCAGAAGTTTAAGTTTTTCTCCAGACTAAAATACTGCAAATAAAACCGTTATTCTTTCCTTCGATAATATCACATTGGCTTTATCTGCATCAGATTGTTTATACATAAGACATGTTTCATCGCAATCAAACACATTGTTATTTTTATATTCAGACAATTTTTGTTTAAGAATGTCCCTAAAATCAGTTAAAACTGTAAGGTCTACTAGACTCTTTTTTAGATTTAGATTTAGCTTTTTCTACTAGAGTTTCTCTAGAAACATTTATATTTTTGCTTCTAGACTCATTAAACGATCTAAATAAAACTGGCTTTAAATCTTCAGTTTTCCTCAATTTGATCTGTTGATTTTAATGAAAAGATTCTCTGGAACTTCTTACTCGAATTCTATATTCAAAAGCTTATTAACTAATCCAACTGAAACATTGTACTTCTGTGCCAGGAGTCTTGTTTTTTTCATTTTATTTCATATTTTCGGAAGTTCTTTTTTCTGGCCAAATGTTTTTTCTTTTTTTATATTAGTTTTTTGTTCATATTTTGCGAGTCTTATTTTAGGGAAAATATTTAAAATATAAATAAATTTTATTATTTTATTAAAAGAAAATCGAATTTTGTGTCTATTGTTCACAATTAACAGTTAATGTGAACAGCAGCTATATTATAGGATAAAATGATGTGATGATTCAAAAAATATCGATTTTGTTCATAATTAACAGGACTGAGCCGGAAATTTATGTTAAATATAAAATCCATATTGATCGATAATCTAAAAAAGAAATGAATATGAAGGAGACTCAAAGAAAAGTCAATATTAAAAAATAAAGTGTTTTATTGATATTAAATTTTATATCTTTTCTACATTTTGAATAAGTATATTGCTGTTCAAAATTCGACATTGCTGAAAAGCCATTTATGAAAGGTTTGAGTTTGTTCTTTAGTAAACTTCGAAAAATAGTTCTATGTGTATTTATTATTTTGTTAACACTTCGAAATGTATGATAATTAATAGAATATGTTTAACACAAATTTTCTACACTGCCTTTTTCAAATATTACTTTATATTGATCTACAGTTGAAAATAAAATGAAGATAAATAAACGTCTAAATGAAAAACAGGTCAAAGATGAACAAGCGAATAAATGACTTTCCTGATATATGCGTAATAACTGTTAAATATTTAATAAAAGATATTAGTTAAAGTTGAATTTTGCAAAATGGTGTTATTAAAGATAACATTTTTAAAGATGGAAGCCAACTCAGATGAAAAATCTGGAAGATTGATGTCAAAAACTAAGGTAGGTTGAGTAGAACTGAATATCGTAGTGATAATTATGTTATGTATCAGGCCTTTTATCTTCCAAATTTTATCAGTAGATTTTTCATCATTTTTATTAAAGATTTATTTGTCAAAATAGTCTGTTATGCTAGATTTAGATTAGTTATTTTATTTAAAGTTCTGTAAAATTAAATTAATTAATTATTAATTATTGTAAACTCTTTGATGTGTTTGTGCGTTACTGCTTGTAAGCGTAAAGCATGAATCAAGCTCCATATTACATCATATATACCCCCATGTCATGAATATAAATTTATTGTATTGTTATGGAAATAGATAGGAACTTATTCCTATGTAATGGGTACATTAACCTGTAGTTATTAAATAAAGTTTTTCAACTTTTAAATTGTCCCAGAATAATAAAGTAAATTTAAACAAAAATTAGTTATTAAATAGAAAAACGCTTCTTTCTTTTATAGAAACAAGAATGTTTAAATTAGATATTTATTACACAAACACAATATGTATTAATTTAGTGTTCTACAAGAAAATCTTTACAATAAATTTTACAATTGAAATATTTAAGTACTGATTATTGTAACGATGCAAAAAGATTGAAAACAAGGTTGTTTCAGTGTTGATCAAAAACATTTATTTAATTTATTGTTTTTGTTAATCAAAACATGCCCGAAGTTCGAGCAAATGTGTCAATTTATTATTTCATCAACAAACTCAACAATATAGTTCTGATGTAATACAATATTTTTACTTTCATCAACTTTTTCACTATTAGAATCTCAACGTTCTTCAATTGCAAAATCTATTTCTTCCTCGCGCATAAACATTCTAAAGAAATCTGTGTCATCAATTTGTAAATCCCAGAATTTTGGAAATGTGCATGTTAAAAATTCTTTCAGTTTATTTTCATAATATTATGTAGCTGTATTAAAAATAATTTACCGAAAGTTATTATAAAAATTTGAATATATTATTATCTTGGATAATCGAGATTCTACTGCAATCTTATTCATTATGGAAAGATAATAAATAATATTGTCCATTTTATTTTTCAAATTTCACCACTGATTTCTTTGTAATAAATCCAATATTGTCTATGTCAAGTAAACGTGAAAAATATTGAAACACAAAAAGTGTTTTAATTTAATATTTTACTTATAATTTGTCAATAAAATATATTGTTAAGAATAAATCAAATTATTATTACTGACAAATTATGATTAAAATATTAAATTAAATTGCCTTTTATAATTTAATTTAAAAAATCTAACTTCTTTTCTGTAATCATTCATATTGAATTAATTATTTTATTAATTATGACTTTTGTTTTAATTGACATGATTTGACTTTCAATTCAAAAAAGATTTTTAAAAATTTGATCAAGTCTCTAACTATATTTTCTTTTAACACATTCACTGCCTGGTGATTGTTACAGCTAACGCCACCAAAAAATGTAATAATTATTCATTGTCATTCACTAGAAAGTATTGCTACCTAATTTTTCAGAACATTTATTTTTTTATTTTTTTTATTTACTTATTTATTTTTTTTATTTACCAGATAGTATTACCTTAGTTTTGTGGAACCTTTTCTCTGTTTAAGTCATTACGAGTATGACAGTGCATGTGTTAATATCTATGAACTTAAGTATGAAATACCTCGTAACGGGCGGTGGATGTGTTAATGTACATTAGAAGATTTTAATTAATAAAAATTGCAAATAAAGTAGTCGGTCGAGAATTTCTGTTCTGTAAGTTGTAAATTAATTAAATTAATAAATTAGATGCACTCGTCTGACCACGATAAATTCAACGATTCAAGAGGTTGTTGGCACAGTTGTTACTGTTTAAATAACTCTGAATTTTATGATAACGAGTCGTCGTTTTTACCTCGATCGAAACTTGACTGGATGGAAAATAATCCTTATCAATATCGGTCTATGTCAATTCATTATCTCGATCAGCCTCGTCTTAATAATCAACACCGATCACTTTCTGACGATAGTGCCCTTGATCGCTTATCGGATAGTAGGGAAATTCGGCAGAATCTGTCGAATGAACTAATTGACGATGTCTGCTCAACTGAATCATCGAGCAATTCACACAACTATGTCTATCAGAATCCCGACGTCGACTCTAACAGTATGCATCGAAAGTCAATCGCTGATCATTCAAGTCGATGCGACGAGGATACAAATAAATATTTGGCCGTCAGGCGCATTTCTAAGGTTACTATATGGACGTTGTTGGTCTGTGAGTAGTAAAAATATATTTTAGATTGTCATGTTATTGAATTGCATGTAATATGTACGCATGTATTGTAGTACTCTTAGTCCTCCTATTTGTGTATTGTCCATTTCTTATCTATATTTGCAAAATGCTACAGTTTATAACTATAATCGGTAGAAATATTTTACTATGCAACTATAACAAATTTATCCTTTAGGTCGAAATGGTTTAATGGGAAATTATTTTGTTTTGTCGGACTTATGATAACTTTTAAAAATATTTATTTAAAACAACAAAACATTTATTTCTCAAAATAGCCATTATTTACATTTTTTTCAACATTTAATCAGTTTAATTTATCTTTATTCGGGAGGAAATTATGATGACGTGATTTAGTGAAAGCTGTGGAAGGGAATTTTGTGATCCAATCTTTTGTTAAACTATAAGAATTTATGAATAAATAATAATCTTATGAGAAAATATCAGGTAGGTTTGTTGGATTAGGTAAAGTTTCATAGTTAAGTGTTACAAACCTTTTAGAAGTTGTATTGGTACATGCGTTAGAGTCTTTGGGGATGTTTTGTTTGATTAATGAGGGTTCTTTTAGAGATCTTTGATGAGCAGCACAAAGAATACTATAATACCTTTAAGAATCAATTGATTTGTTAGGTTTGAGAACTTTATTATGAACACTTGCAAAACTAACTAACATTTTTCTGGTGAAGATCCAAAATTGTCATTCATTATCAACACATATTAGCCGATTGGAATGAAGTTTATCACTTAAACTTCTATACCTCATAAAATAAATTTCTAACAAGCTTTTTTATATTGTTATATACCCTTCTTCCGAAACCTTACATATTTCCCGACTTAGATTGAAAGTATTGGGCTCCTGACCATATTTTCCTTTTGCTCCTTCACAGGACTGTTGGTCTTTTAAAGGTTAATGTATAATTTCTTTTTTTTTATTATTATAATTTTATAATTATAACTATTCAATATATAAGCGGCTTATTATTTTGTACTTTATGTCTTGTAATGTTAAGCTTATTGATTATTATTTTAGTTTATTTTACAATATTATTTAAAATTTTTATTTTATTAATAATTTTGTTAAAAAATATGAAATATTTTCAATGATAAAAATTTATTTTAGCAGACTCAATCTCCGAAAAATTCCAAAGAATATCCACAAGCAAAGATTTCAGTGCCTAAAATTCGTAAGTCGCTTATTGTTTTGTAAGTCATGTAAATATTCATTTATTTATAAACAAAAATAAATTTGATCCCATCTTATACTCGATTGTCAAATACATCAATGACTTGGCAAGGGACAATGTCAATCATTTTGGCAAAATTAGGGAATTCTACAAAATAAATATATTCTTAAAGTTTCTCATAAATCATTGCCCGTTAATTCTAACGGGGATTAACTGCTACCAGATTTCCCAATATAATATTATGTAAATGTAAATAAAACAGTGACAGAAAGTGATGGAATTGCTAATTTTCTATTTTAATTCTAACGCAGGACATTGGGAGAGAAACTTATGCCAATGATAAACTCTGGTTTGGTTTTATTTCCAATTTTAATTTTAGAAATAAGGCAAAAATAAAATTTTATTTAAATCCCTTTATGAGATTGAATAGTTTTGGCGCCAATGATTATTCTTATTTCAGGAGTTTTATTTTGTTTAAAATGAAATTTTTTAATTGTGGGATTAATGGGGAATTTTCTTTTTTCATCGGTGAGATTATGACTTTCAACAACTTTGGTTTTACAAATGGGTTTTTTTTTCAGGTTGGATTTTTTTTCTTTTCATTTTACTGTATATTCGAGTAAAAAAATGTATATTTTCATTTTTAATTCATAAAGAGTTTTTAAATTTTGTATGAAAATTAATTCATAATCTTTGTTTAAGTGTTTAGAATTTCTTCAGAAATTTTTATTGTAATAATATTTCATTGACATATTCTGTCAAACTTATTTTTACTGCAATCTTCATGATAAAGGTCTATATAATAACCTCACTTGTTTTTTTACGTAGGGTCAAAATATTTAGTCTGATTTTGACCCGCTTTCATATACCCTATTGATTTGAAACTTTGCGTATGTACGTATTTCTGATGACAGCATAATATAGAATTAAAGGAATTAAAGATTGCGCTGTTTCAAAAAACAAAATAATTTAATAATATATAAATAAAAAGAATTTAAAACAAATAGAACATCATTTTAGAAGTGTATTTATCATCAAGATTAAAACAAGATAAAAGAGTAAGTGTATTTATCAGTTAGTTTGTTTTGATAGAACGAGGAATTTTGAAATCTTTAGAAGTTTTAATTTTCTTTATGTTTATAGAAAGACACATTTTTGTAGAAAGATGTGTTTAAAGAAATTGGGTTGTCGATCGTTTTAAGGTTTTGTGATCATTTTCTAGAGATCATATATTGTCGTCAAGCTTGGCAGGAAAAATGTTTATATCGAAATATTTTCAACAATAGTTAGAAGATCTATAATGTTTTTGGCTCTTGTAAAAAATAAATTACAATAAATTTACAATTTACTTGTTTGATTTGATTGCAATTTTAAAATTAATCTTGAAGATACAAAAATGAAACTTTTCATAACGAGTAGTAAATAAAAAATTTGTAGACAAGCAGAGTCGTGTTTTAACTTATTAGGCTTGAAACTAACAGAAAATAAAGCCCCTTGCTCAACATTTTATTGTATAAAAAGACATGTTTATTTTTACACTTTTAAATTGCCAATAACGTATACATTTGCACCAAGCTTTATCTTATATTAGCTTAATAGTAAATTGTTTAGTTTATTAACTTTTTAAATATCGCAAATTATTAGTACTGCCTGAACTAAAAATTGGGAAATTTTTACCAAAGACAAAATCTAAAAATTATTTATGTCACAAAAAACTCTCGATCTTAGCTAGTAAAATGAGTACAAGGTCAAGCGCGTTATTTTCATTGGCTGACCTGATGCGCGGGACATATAGAACGTTTTAATTTAAAGTGCTAATGTAAATTATTGTCTTTTATTAAAATATTTATTTATTTTAAATCAAATAATTACAGTTAAAATTAAAATAACTAATTTTTATTACAATGAAATGATTGTGATTTGCAAATGAATCTGGTGATTTATTTTAAATGTTTTTTGGGATTATTCGTTTAGTTGAGCGAACAAATTTTTCTTCTCATTCGGGCTCTCAAAACTTACAATAAGACACTGAGTACATTCTTTGTTAATAAATTAAGGATTTTCTATTGGGAAAAAATTCATGTTTCTGAAATTGTACAATAATTGTTCATTATTTAATTATAATTTCTTTTTTTTGAGAAATATTTATTTAACTATTTTATCAGAAATCACAAAAGACAGCAGTTTCTCTGAAGATGATGATAATCCTTCAATTATGTCTTATAGGAGTAAAGGTCGCTCTATGGGTGAGCAGTATGGAAAAATCAGTCAGCAACAGAAACCTGTTTCCCGTGATCAGGGAGAACACAAAACTCGATCTAATTCAACTGTTGATGAATCAGTAGGAATGAAAATTAAAAATTATCCCATTTCCCAAAACGATAGAATAATTAATCAAAATCAGTGGAATCAAAATTACAATCAAGATCGAATTAATAATATAAATAATGAAAGATATAATAATTATTCTCATCAAAAGACATCGGAAAATATTCGTTATTTTGTGGCTCTTTTTGACTATGACCCAGCAACAATGTCTCCAAATTCTGGTGCTATTCATGAAGAATTACCATTTAAGGCTGGGCAGAGTATAAAGGTTTGTTCGACATTTGAATACCTTAAATTTATATTTAAACTAAAAAAATTAAATTATGTTAGTTACAGGGTTATATTTAAAATATTTATATTTAATTAATTATAAAAATTAATTAATTAAATTATTCATCATTATATTTAAAATTATTCATTATTATATTTAAAATTATTCATTATTATATTTAAAGCAATCTAAATTTAGCAAAATTCATCATAAATTTTTAAAATAAATTTCAGTGTTTTTATTAAATGAACTCTTGCCTTGCTAATGCCTTGTCTAAAATCTCCTTGTATTTCTAAACCACCCATCAAAATCAACTATTTCATCATCGAAAATATTTTTAATTTCTTCTTTTAAGTCATTTCTAGAAGGATTTGAAATCATAAAACCTGATAGCTTTTACAAATCTTACTGCTTTGGAGTTGAGAGAAGAATAACCATAGTTTCTTGTTTGGTGTAAATTTAACCCTGTTTCATCTAAGAAAATAGGACTGTTATCATTGATATGACCTAGAGAACGAGCATATATTTGTCTTGTTTCAATGTTTGTCTGGGTATTTCTTTCTACTGGGATTTTTACCAATATTTTTCTGGAGAACTCCATATTCTTTAGAGTTCTCGAAATTGTACTTTGGATCTTAACAATCCCATTTTTGATTAATTCATCCTTTTGAGTATATGATGAATCTTCCAGTAATAGTTGTGATATTTTGCTCTTCACGTCTCGGTTTAAATTTATGTTATTTTTTTAAGGTAAAATACACTTATTCCATCTGCAATTTTTTCTATTATTTTATAGGTGATTTGAGTAGTCTTATCAACATATTCGAATATTTCTTTAATAGAAATATTCTTTTCGGACCCCTTTCTTACCCTTTTTATTATTTCTAGGGTATTCGATTACCTTTTTTCTGGTCTATTGTACAATTTCAACCTCGTTATTTGTATTTTCATCGATAGAACTTGCGTCATTAAACATTTTTAGGTTAATATCTAAAATTAAATAAATCAATGTTTTAAATTAAATTAATCATTGTTTTAAATATAATGGTGAATAATTTTAAATATAATAATGAATAATTTTAAATATAATAATGAATAATTTTAAATATGATAATGAATTATTATTATTATTATTATTATTATTATTATTATTATTATTATTATTATTATTATTATTATTATTATTATTATTATTATTATTATTATTATTATTATTATTATTATTATTATTATTATTATTATTATTATTATTATTATTATTTTAAACAATTTTCTATTTAATTTAAATAATTGAACTATTTAAATTTTGAAAACCCTATGTTGGCTTAATAAGTTAACCATTCAATACATTTAAAATCAGAATCATCAATCCATATTCACTCAATTTATCACCCAAACTATTTAAAACATTCATTTGTAATCGGTTTATTAAATATATAATATCTATAATATTTTTCAATTCTACCCGATGATGACAGGAAAACTGTGAAACATATTTTTGACCGACATTTTTTAGTAATAATAAGAATAATTACACCCAACTCTTGTTTTACACGGTAGATAAGTTACAAAGAAATTCGTGTAATAAAAAACATGAAGACATAGTAAAATGGAGGATGTGTTACACGGTTTACAAAAACGTTTAAGATGAAAAAAACTTTTTGGTATGAAAAATTGTACAAAGAAAACTTATGAAATTCTCATTCTCATTTTTATTAAAAACGATAACAAATAAATTTTAATCCATAAATACTTATAAAAATTTGAATTACAAATCAAAAGCTTATTTAGTGCTATCATCACTACTAGGGATGCAATACCGGTTTACCGGAAAATTGGCAAAAAAACACTCGGTAAATTTACCGGTAATTTCGGTAAATTAAAAATCCTTGTTAGAAATTTTTATTCTGAAATTTTATTCTGATATTTCCGATAGTGAATATGATAATTTATATGGATGACGGCTGATTTATTTAAAATGATTCCACGAGTGTTTTGTTCCTGAAGTCAAAAAATATATGGACTTGAATTCAAAGTTCTTTTACTCATTGATAATGCGCCGAGCCATCCTATGCAGATCATCAAAATATCCAATTGCTGTTTTTGCCGCCTAATATATATCAAGAAGCAAATGAATCTTTTCAACTTGTTCTTCAAAATGCTGAAATAAATTGTTTAATAACAAAAATACGGCAGATAGTAAGAATTTATAGAAAATCGGCATCCAAAAATAATTTATTACAAAAATATGTAAAAGAAATCATTGGGAAAGAGCTTTGTTTAATTTTAGATTGTAAAACCAGGTGGAATAGTTTATTAAATATGTTACTTAAAGATGCTTTCCGAAAAAGTTTGATTGATTTAAAATTGGAGTTTGATTTCAATGACAGAGAATTAAAATTACTGTCACATATAATCACAAGTTTGCAACCCATCAAGCTAGCTGTGGAAACCCTATCTAAAGAAAATACTAATTTATATGTGGCCGATGTAAAGTTAAAATTCATGTTGGATGAATTGTCTAAATAAAATAATTTTTAAGTACTGAATTAAAAAAAACCCTTAAAGGAGAGAAGAACTATTTATTGAGTAATTCTGCAATATTTGACAGACTTTAATTTGGTTTTTTCGAATCAGGAAAACTACGATATTTTTCATATCACCAATAAAGCAACAATAATCAAAAGTATTGTGGAAATACTTTCGATTATTGTTGTTGATAGTCAGATTCAGTTAAATCATCTTAATTTTGATACCAGTTTAGAGTCAAATAATATAATTATTGACACTTCTACAATTAATGTAGAAATGCCTATGAAGCAGAAATTATACTATCTGTAAAAACAAAAAACAGAATGCCAGGAAGGATTAGTTCCACAACAAAAAAACAGAACAAATTGGCAATATATTGTGAAAAAAGAATTGGAATACTTCCACCAAGAGAAAGTACGAGTAAAGTTTATTCAAATGGTATATGATTATTTGATGACAATTCGTCCAACAAGTGTTGATTCAGAAAGGGTATTCTCGAGCTCTGGGTTATTTTGTACAAAAATAAAAACAAAATTAGGGGATAGGACTTTAAATAATTTAAGTTTTTTGAGGAACTTTAAATAGAAAACTATTAGTTAATAAAGCTATTTCTGTGTCATTATTATTTTTTTTTATTTTTTTTATTTGTTTCTAAAATATTGTTGGGGTTATAAAATAATTAAAATTAAAATTGAATTATATTTGAAACAAAAAGGCGTGTAAAAGAGGAAAAACAAGATAATGAAATTAATTAATTAATTAATTAATTAATTAGCTAGTAGAAAGAAATCCCGAGTTGGGTAAACAAAGAGAAAAGTAAACAGAAGGAAGATTTGGGCCCGTGTAACAATGATTAATGGGAGAAAACCAAGAAAAAGATAATGTGTGCAGAGAGCTCCTTCGGGCTATTATTTATCTTTCTTCGTTGGACCATTCTGGGTGATATGTGGGTGATATGTGGGCAGATATGTGGAGTCGAATGTCAAGAGAGAGATTGTTTCGGCAATAATCATTTGTCATCCCGATTTAGAAGAGTATATAAGGAATGGGAAAATCAAAAGAAACCGGCATTTTGCCTCAGCTAGGGACAAGAAGAAACTGAGCTTTGGGTAATCAGGAAGTTAGGGAAACGAACGGATAGAGTTAGGAAGTAATTGAGACGTGAGAAGAAAATTGAATTGGAAGCGGACCAGATCAAATAGGAAAGGTTCGATTAAAGGGTGAATATTGATAAAGATTTTGACAAAGCATCAGTGCCTAGTGGAGAACCGATTAAACTGGTAAAACTCTGTCGTTGATTGTATCGTTGGCTTATGAGAGATTTGTGATTAAAATATACGTTGGGTAGTTTATTGTTTTCTTATTTACGATTAAAAGGACACGTGGAGTCAGAGGTTACCGACTTGAATTATTAAAACCCAACAATATTATTATAGTTTGTTTAGATTTATAATAATACCTTAATCTTTATATTTTTCATATTTTATATTTTTGAAATAAAAATCGTGAAATGGAAATTTAAACTTATTTTTTTGTCAACTTTATTTAACTTTTAGTAAAAAAAATTTCCCGGTAAACGGGTAATTTAATTTTTATTTACCGATTTACCGGTAAATGAAAAAATCGGTAAATTTACAATCCCTAATCACTACTTGATAATAATCAGGCACGTTTATTACCAACAGGTGCAATATTGTTTTCATCGCTAGAATCTAACACATCTAACGAACTTCAATCCATTGAAGGCACTCGTTCGTTAGTAACGTCCTCTGATGTTGGCTTTCTTTTTATTAGGAAATCCGTTATGAGAGGCTGGATCTTTGGTTTCTCAAATTGCTTGTAGAATTCTTGCTACCCAGCCGTTCAAAGTTGTAGGTTACGCTGAAACTTTAATGCACGTTCCATTTCGGGATCATGAGTGAGAAAATGATGTGCCATAATTGCAGAAAATTTTAAACCCTCGCGAATTAAACTAGCTGTTAGTTGATGAATTCCACCTTCATCCTCATCATCATCAACATCATCATCATCATTGTTGTTGTTCTCATTACTAACATCAACTGTTACAACTTCAAGCAGATCATCCACATCTAAAGGTTTCTCAATCATTAGTTAATGGATGTCTGCAGTATCCATGTTGTCAAACCCTTGACAACCAATGGCGTGTGATAAAATTATTATTTCCGAACACACAATTGATATGTCTGTTACATAATTTCCATTTTCGACACATTCTGGCCAAATCTTTCTCCAGCAAGCATTTAGGGTAGATGTCCGAAGTTGTTTTAAAGCATAAGAAGCATGTGTAATACAATGCATAATCGTGTAATTTTTCCATACATCCATGACCGTCAAGTTTCTTTCCTCGATTGAATCTAAAATATATTTAAACGCTTGTTTTATATAATACATTTTGAAGATTGCTATACTGCCCTGATCCAGTGGCTGAATCAAGAAAGTGGTATTAGGCGGCAAAAACAGCAATTGGATATTTTGATGATCTAGCATAGGATGGCTCGGCGCATTATCAATGAGTAAAAGAAATTGAATTCAAGTCCTTTTGTTCCATATATTTTTTGACTTCAGGAACAAAACACTCAGTGGAATCATTTTAAATAAATCAGCCGTCATCCATGCCTTTTTATTGGCCATCCAATAAACATGGATCTGTTTTAAGTCATTGCCCTTCAAATCTAGTGGCTTTAATGAACGGTTGATTAAAATCCTATCGCCAGAGGCGTTACTACAAAATAAGAACGTTACCCGATCTTTAGCTCTTTGAAGCCATCAGCAGACTTTTCTGATTTTGCTATGTAGGTTCTCGTTGGCATTTTCTTCCAGAATAATCCCGTTTTGTTGGCATTAAATAGTTGATCTGGAGTATAACCATTGTATTCAATTATTTTAAGTAATTTTTCTGGATAGCTCTTTGCAGAATTTTCGTCTGCTGACGCTACTTCTCCCTTTATTTTGGCATTATGAAATGCGTGCCTTTTTATAAATTTTCTCAGCCATCCCTTACTTGCATTAAATATTAGTTTTTTAGCTGTATGAAAACTTGTTAATGGCTCCAATTCCTTTAGTTGTTTGTATATCCTAAGAGCCTTCTCTTTTATAGTTTTTCTATCTATATGTATAATTTATGCAGTAAATCTTCCATCCAAACCACTAAAAGCTTTAGAACTAAGTTTTGATCCAAAAATTACTGATTTTCGAATGGAATCCTCATTTTTTTAATAGTTCTAATAGTCGCTTCATTAAAATCAAAACTATTGCCAACAAATGTGAGACGTTCACCTCTCTTAAGACAGTCAATATTTTTATTTTAGTTTCTAAAGAAATTGCATGTCTCTTCCGATTAGACATCTTATTAAATAGGTACTCCTACTAAAATTATAATAAAAAATTTATTTAAAAATCACTTATAGAAATTTTCTAAACTAGATGTTTACAATAACATTACCTTTATTAGCTGTAAGAAATTATCAAAGACACGAATTATACTGGTAAAGGTAACATGAACCTATTTAAACTGTCGAATTACGGGCGAATATTGAAAATATGTTAGGTAACCTGTTAGCTTTACGCAAGCTAATTATTTATGCGTCGTACGAACTAGCACTTTGAACACAAAATACTCAACTGCTTAACACAATTTATAAAATGCAACGAGCAATAGAAAAGAGAATTAATAAAATTCGTTTTAGATCGAATAAATCGTGCAAAGAAAAAGTAATTGTTCTTTTTTGTGGACTATGTTATTTCGAAATCGTATAAAAAGAGTTGAGTGTATTATTATTATTATTATTATTATTATTATTATTATTATTATTATTATTATTATTATTATTATTATTATTATTATTATTATTATTATTATTATTATTATTACTCTCAATAAAAAATTTATTTAGTTAGTTAGATAATGTTATTTTAATCTGTATATACAAGGTTTTTGGTCAAGTTGATGAAGATGGATTTTACACTGGTGAAACTAATGGTCGGAGAGGCCTTGTTCCATCAAATATGGTCAATGAAATTGAGATCAAGAATAAATTTAAACCTGTAGACAGTTCTGAAATACCATTCCAAGAAAGAGTTATTGATAGAAATAAAGAGTCCTCGATAAGTAGATCGCTTCAAGGAAAAGTAAAGATTTGAGAGTCGCGTTGAAAATTTTATTTTAATTTATTTCAGCTGAATATTGACCAATATCCAATAGAGTCACAAAATGACTATCCAAATAATCAAAATCAGTATTCTTATAATGATTACCCCATGATTCATAGAAAAAGTACTGATAGTGCAGTGAGTTATGCAGCATCAGATCCGAATTCATATCAAAGATCTCAAGTAGATACATATATGCCTCGTCAGCCTTCAATGGGAAACTCTAGAAACCCTACAGAATATAGAAAAATGCTAGCCTTATATGATTATGATCCTCAAACTTTAAGCCCTAATGTTGATTCAGACGTATATAATCTTCGTTTTCAATGTCTATTCTTGAGATATAACTAATTTAGGCGGAATTGGCATTTAAATGCAACGACATAATCGAAATAATCGGGGAGATTGATGAAGATGGATTTTATATGGGTCGAAAAAACGGCCAACGAGGATTGGTACCCTCTAATTTTTTGACAGATCTTCCACCTCCTCTTGAAAATCGAGTACGAACTCAGCCAAATTATCAAGGAAGTTTTGATAATATGCATAATCCCAATCAGTATAAAGAAAGAAATTTTCAACCAGTTACAAATTTCCCAGAACCTCAGCCAAATAGGGATAATCGTGTAAGAACGAAACCATTCGAAACCGAGAGATCTTTAATAAGAAACACATCAGCTAATAATGATGAGTATTTAAGTGAGAGAGTTCCACTTCCTGATGCACAGAAAAATGTAAGTTTACTTTGATAGATTCTTTTAATTATTACATAATTTCGAATTTATATACATAAATTATATGTAAAAGTATGGCCTGATGTATAAAATTTTTTAAAAATGGGAGTTCATTATAAACCAGTGAACGTATTGTGAGAAATCTTCTGATAATCCCAATTATTTGTCAAAATTGCCATAATTTCTTATTTTTCCTACATGTAACTTGTGTACTTTTTCTGATATCGTTTTTATATTTTTATCTGATAAAATATTTTATAATTTTACAATCAAATGAGACGAAAAATTTTAAAAGTTTTTAAGAATAAAATTTAGTGAAATTATAAAAAGATTTATGAAAATTTTAAAAACAATAATCATCAAGGGTGAAAAAAGTTTATTTGAAATAATATAAAATTAGAAGATTCAAAAGTTAATTTGGAAAATTATTTTAATTTTGATTGTTATAATATATAAAATGAAAATTGAAATTTGTTGACATCTGAAATAAGTATTAAATTTGTGTAAATAATACTTAACCATTTGCACTTGAATGACATTATATGCACGTTGACTGTTATCTGTATCAAATGTCTATATGATGTGCATAGCGTACCGTGTGACCTTTGCTAATTTGGTAGTTCTATTAACGTGTAAAAATTGATTTCAAATACCAACTCGCTGCGAATTGCTTTGAATGGGTTTTTCACGCGTATATGTTAATTAATTGCCAGTAACGGAGGTTAAAAAAACGGTTTTATTAACATTTTGTCTTTAAAAGGTTTACGAAGTATTTAGAAATATTGATATGAAAAATTTAAGTGTCATGGAAACTAATAATTAGAATTACCAATGAATTATGCAAATGCATAAAAATGAGAATTAAATTTACCTATATCCTGACCACATGACTGGAAAATAGAGGATTCTGGTGGCTCATATATCACTTATAACTGTTGAGGTTGTTGAACAGGAGTATGTGCTTCTAATTCGTGTTCTAGAATTTTTTATTTTCATGTTTATTTTAATTATATTGTTCACGATCAATATTTTAATTTCTTAATTTTTGTTATGAAGTTTATATACTGAATTTCAATTTTAATTTTGTTATTAGAATCCGAGTTTTGAAGAAAGTTTTGATAGTGGACCTTCAGTATCTCGGACATATATGGTTAAGTCAGAACCGAAACCAAATCCTTATCATAATCCTGCCCCAAGAATGTCAATTCATGAACAAAATATTGACAACAAAGGAATGATGTACTCAAATTCCGGATCACCAAGCAGTAAAATGCCAAATCGTTCAAATAAACCCATAACCGATCGTAGAAGCAGCCATGACAAACCGATTCACAGAAACCAACAACCAATAAATGTACCAGTAAGGGATCTTTCGCCGCCGCCTCCGTTAGAAGCGGACGACATGCCAATTGTGATGGATTTAGCGCCATCAAAGGAAACTCAGGTAAGAACGCGCAATCGAATGACAAAATTAATTTCAAAGGAAAATTCTTTAAATTCCATTTCAACTTTTCAAGTTGAAAGAGTCACAGACCGTAACTCGATAATTGAAAATATTAAAAATTTAATTAATATTAAATTTTTCAGATGATTTTTTAATAATTTATTTTCCTAGTTATATTGATTTGATTTTATTAGGATGTATTTAAAATTTTTATTTATTTAATTCATTATTCACCTGAAATTAATTACATTTCTATATGTCTGACTTAACTCTCGTTAAATTGAGTAAGCTTAACTTTATCCTCTATATGGGTGGTTATTAATCCCGGTTTACTAAATTTTTTAATGTTGTATGTTTGAATAGATTTTATTTATATTTTCCTCATGGGGATTTCTTTAATTAACCATAATTTCAATTCTTTAAATTTGGTCTTCAATTATTTTGATAAAAATATTTTTATTAAAAACATCTGACAAAAAATCTAATTTAAATTTCGGAAAATTTTCTGTCTTCCGCAATTTTATACTACAATATATTTTAATTGAAAATTTATTTATAGCGTAGGCTTTGTGATACTTAGTAAAGTTTCAATAGTAGACTAGTTTCGAGTTTGCAGGAGACGCGAAGTACTGATGAGAGCCAGAAGCTCGAAACTAGTCTACTATTGGTGGTACTTGCACTTGGTATCGAAAAAAAAAATTATAATAATTTACA
The DNA here is from genome assembly GCA_959609185.1 of Schmidtea polychroa. Lineage (NCBI taxonomy): Eukaryota > Metazoa > Platyhelminthes > Tricladida > Dugesiidae > Schmidtea > Schmidtea polychroa. The sequence goes on from CAUHTR010007727.1 coordinate 138,285, forward strand.
TTTTTAATATAAAGAAAAATATTAATAATTCTGATCAAGGAGTATCGGGAATAATTAAATTATGAGCAATATACGCGCACGAACTTACGCAATAGTTTGATATTTGAGTTATATTTTTATTCCGTTCTTAACTACAATTATTTATTTTAGCATTTCAATTATTTTCATTATGACAAAAGATCAAAAATTAATTTTACTATGCAACATATATTTTCGGCACTGCCTTAATTAATTGTTATTCGCTTAGTAAAGGCACTGTCGAAAATTTGTGTTGCTTTGAAAATAATTTTTTGATATTTTGCCATAATGAAAATCAATCAAATATGATCGAAAATATAAAAGATTTTACTGATAACCTAATTTGGGTTTTGGAGAGAAAAGTCAATTAATTTTGAATTAAATTTTGCTGTTAAATCTAGTTAAAGCCTATCCAATTTCGTAGCAATTGTAATTAAGATATCATTAAATTTTCAAAAGAATTTTCGATATTTTACAATTTTATTATTTAAATTTAATTTAATATTTAAATTTTTAATATTTAAATTTAATTTAATATTTAAATTAAAATTTTTCAAATGTTATTTAAATAGAGCAAACTGGTCAAATTATATGTTAAATTAGAATATATCTTTTGATTAATTTAACCATAATTAGAATTTCATTCAATTTTTTTTTATTTTATATTAAAAATAAAATTTGGAACTAAAATATTAAACCACTTCATTCATTATTTACAATTTCCTGAAATATTTCATCTAGATGTACTTATCAATCAGATAAAATTAATTTTAATTGTATTTTCATGTTTAGATAAAAACAATTTGATGAATTTACGATCCGGAAAAATAGAGCATTTGTTCTTTTTTATTTTAATTATGTTATTAACTATTTTGAATTTTAATAATACATTTTAAAATGTTAAACTTTCAACTTTTCTAAGGTTGTTTTTATGAAATTTTGGTTTTGTCTTTTCTAAATTCTAACAAACGACCTTGTTTTTTTAAAGCTATGTTAGTCAGAATAATAAAGGCTTTTATTAGAGTTCTTAGCTAAAGTTTTTTTTAAAAGCAATCTGATGGATTCATAACTTTTCAGTAGAAACAAAATTTAGGTCTGACTTCACGTTTCACATTTCAAATAACCAAGACCAAACAACATTGAAATTTTTCTACACAATTTTTTACAATTCTGATCTAAAATTTTATAAAGATCCAAGATGTTGGGTCGATCACTTTATAACCTACAAAAATATAGATTTTCCTTTTTAATTAATATTTTTGTATGGACTTTTACGTTTGTAATTCAATTAATTAATTTATACAACTCTAACAATTTTGTGTAATTATTTTTAAGTATAATATCTATTACCTTCGTAAAAGACTTTTTGATTATCACCAGAGAAAGATCTTAGTCTTGATTTTTACCCCTTTATTTTGTTATATTTATAAATTTTAGTAATTTACTTTCTCATAAATTAAATCAATTTTATGAATCCTTAGGAAAGGATTTTTCTGTTAACTTTCCTACAATATTTTTCATTGGTGTTTTTATAAAAATGTTTTTTTCCATATTTTATTCTTTTTTACTTTAAATTAAAAAGTATTATTATTTTAATTTTGTCACAGATTTTGATTTAATAGTTTAAATTTTAAGGCTTTAAATCAGTGTTTCTCAGACTTTTTTCGCTTGCAGCACACCTGCCCAAAAATAAAAGATTTTTACAAATTTTTTGATTTTCCAATGACATATATAAAAGCTACTTTTTAGTCTATACTAATTAAATATGATTACGAGAGATTTTAAATTCTAATAAAAGTGCAGAATTTAAAAAATTGGTAGTTCTTTATAAATAAATTTTTATTTTTTGTGTCTTCTCTTTGGGAATTCTTTTGTAATTTTGATCCACAGAAGTGACTTTTTCATAGTAAAAAGCTTGATATAGTTTTTGTATATTTTTTTATTAATAACATTTTTTGGGGAAAAAAAAGTCTTGCGACACACCTGGCTCAATCTCGCGGCACACCGTTTGAGAAACACTGCTTTAAATAATAAGAATTATTAAAATTAAAATGTTTAATTATATTATGTAAATTAAAAAATTAACAAACCAAATTTTACAAACTGAATAAATTTCTAGAAATCTCATTATCTCCAACTGGTTTTTGAATTTAGTTGTAGACTTTTCAGAACTTTTATAACTAATTATCAATTTGAATTTATAATAATAATTTTTTATTTTTATTATTTTGTATTCAGTTTCAAAAAAATTATTTTTGATTCTTTGTTTTATTCATAAGCAGTAAAAATTGGCAAGGTTCCAAATAATTGTATCAAACTTAAATGGGTTCGTAGTTAAAATTAATTGGGAACTACTGCTCTAGAACAAATGAAAATTAAAAATAATTTTAAAAAATTTATTGCCAATTATTATTTTTAAACAATTTTAAATATGATATCAGCTGATTAAAAACTATTAGAAATGCAAACATTTTGTTTTATTGTGTTTTCTCAGAAGTCATTTGTACTTCAAATCTAGAATAACTCAAGATAGCTTTCACAAAATCTTAATTTTTAAAATGTCCAACACGTCAAGAATATTGGATATGTGATAAAAATGTTTAAAAATTTAAGATATTTTGATTTAAATTAATTTTATTATTATTATTATTATTATTATTAGTATAAAATGATGATTTCTTGGTAGCAGCATTTATTATCTAAAACAATAAAATGATAATTTAAGCCTTTTGCTGCAAATAATGTATTTAATGAAAAAATTTTCGACTATAAGATAGTCCTTGTCAATCTATTATTATTATTATTATTATTATTATTATTATTATTATTATTATTATTATTATTATTATTAAATAATTGTATCTTTTTCACCATTGATAGTCTATTTCCATTTTTCTTTTACATTTTTTAAAGACAATTTACTAAAATTAAAATGAAGAAATTAAAAACTGCCGAAAATTTGTCCATAATCATAGCTTATAGTTTTATATAAATGATGAAAACATAAATATGTTATGTTATAATAGAAATGTTTATAAATAAAAATATGTTTTACAATATTTAAATTTAGAAATTTTTAAATTAAATTTCTAAATTTTTTTTTAACTTTCTACATTAAAGTAAAAATGATTAATATTAAATTATAAAGTTTAATTAAAAATTGACATTTTTATAAATAGAATATTCATTAATTTTAATTTTAAGAATCGTTTTAATTAATCTCATAATATTTCCTGATTCAAAGATATGATTTTATTAAAGAAATCCTCTTTTAGTTGAAAGTTGATTTTGATTTTATTTATTTTTATTGTAATTTATGAAAATTAAAACAAATTAACGCTATGTTTTATTATTGTAGAAGAAAAAGAAAGTTTCGTCGAATTCAGAAAATTATCGATCAAATGCTTTTGAAAATCAAGAAAATTATGGAAACAATGAAAGTCTCTATGTCAACACAAATTCAGTCATGTCAGACAATTTAGAAAGAAAACGATCTGTTTTTAAAAATCCCTTTAAAAAAAAGAAATCCTGATAATCCTCTCTTTTCTCTCTCTATCTCTCTGTGTCTCTTTATTTATCTTAATGAACTTATTCATTTTTAACAAAGATTTCTCATTTCAAATGTCCATATATTATTAAAGGTTCTAAATTGGAATTTTTTAATTTTACCGAGTTTTTATTTTTTAATTCTAAAATAAAATTTATTTAATTTTAAAAACAATAGTAAAGACATTATAAATAATTTCCATAATAATATAAAATTAATTTATAGTCTGTTTTTAATTTACAAATTAAAACAAAGAATGATTAGATTAATCTAATTTAACATCAAATAAGTTAGTAAGAATCGTATTTTCAGTAAATATTATAGTACGCCCTTTTATGCACAAGTGTTAATCATGGTACGTATTAAGGAAAATATTTAAGAGTTTTACTAAACTATGTTAATTTAAGCTTGACTTCAAATAAATTTTAGAATAAAATTAGACAGTGTCATGTAATATATCAAAGCAACATTTACTAAAATTACTTTTTATAATTTATAAAAAGAAATTAAAATGAGTAAACATTTAAACAATTTAATACTACGGTGGTAAGCTTTGAAAGTGTCAGAAAATCAAAAAGGCTTTAACAGATTTAAATAAAATGTAGAGCAGGGTAAAAAAGGCCGACGATTTTGAGAAAACCGTAAGACCGTGCCGGTAGCAGAACACTTATTTCGTTTTATAACACATTGTGGTAAGCAGTAGAATTAACTTCCATAATTAATTCTATAAAATAGAATTAGCTTCCAAGGAAACAGTAACTTTCATCATGAGATTTTCTGTTATTAATTTCGCCTGAATATATATATGAATGACAAAGTTTAGACCTTATGCTTCTTTTTTAAGCACTTATCTTTATTTAATGACATTAAAAGATCAGAAAATTGAACTTTGTAGATAAAAAATATATATACACTTTTACAATTTATATTATAATGTTTTATATTTTCAAGAGTAGAGTTTCTGTTTTTTGCTGAAAGTTAATTCTGTATAGAAAAATTACTTTCAACAGAGGCTGAAGTAAGCTGACATTTCAGCAAGAATGAATATTCCATTACGAAATCGATTCATATAGCATGGATCTTCAATAAACTGTAACTTCTAAAGTTATTTCGATATAGACCAGAATCAGAATTCTTGCTTAAACAATATAATTTGACACAATCTTGCGTAAGCTTTTGGATACTCTCCGGTTTTCAATACTTTCCTTTGCTTCTTTTACAATGATACTTCTTCAAATTTTTCAAAAATTTTTTTTGATGTCAACAAAGTGCTCCGCATAGTATCTTGCAACATTGAGCCAACTTTTCAATCTTGTGAGAACCGATTGGGGCAGCATTCTAATTTTTTTAAACAATTACTTTCTTGTGTTGGTTTTAGTTATAGCAGCTTTTAAGTTGACAATCAAGCAATCAAAGAAAAGTGTTGTGACTTAACTCTCAAAGCAAAATTGTGCAATGAAATAGAAATGCAATTTCCAAAGCCATGCCAGCAGCCACCATATAAAATGTTGCATCAGATATTAAAAGCAAGAAATTTAGCCTACAAATTTTCTTTTTTTGTCGTCAATGTGATTTATTCATATATCAATTTTGAGACAGTCCAAAATAGCAATGGAGGACAAAAGTATGAGGACTTATGAAATCATAAGACTTTTGCCAGAAGCACAAGAAATCATCTGACTGGCCCAGGATTTTATAATCTCATGGTGACTGGTCTGAATTGTGTCAGTCCTTTTATGATCATCTCTCCTCGACCCCTCGAAAAACCCGAGTCACGGATGTATCAGGATTCGAGGGAAGTCCAGTTCAATAAAAATAAAGGCGGCATCCAATACGGTGGAGCATAAGGAGAAACTCCTGTCTAGGAGTGAGTAGGGATCTGAAATAGCGAAAGATTGAAATAAGTACTTGGCAGGTCGGGCCATAAGATCAACAATGAATTTGTGAGATCGAAAAAATTTTTTTGTGTTAACTTTATTTTGTTTTTCACTCACAGTTTCATCTTATATTTTTGATTTGTCTTATCACTAATTAGCGAGAATTGTGAGGTTATCGGTAAAGTTTAAAAAATGGAAACCAGTAGGTATGTAGGTTGGTTTACTGGAACACATGGCGATCATATACGATGTAAGACCTTCTATCGGCCGACCAGGAACCATAGACGAATGTAAAATGGATAGTTTTAGTAAAATAGCTCACCTGTTCATTCACATTAATCTTTTGTGTACAGTTCCAACATTATAGAATATCATAAGTACATATGTAGTTTTCACAAATAGTCATGCGGCGTTTGAGCAGCTGATGCCATCATTCAACTTCTTCCACTCTAGACATCTGACTGATTAGACCCTCAAGCGCCCAACATTTGTAAAAACATTATATTAGGTGAATTTTACTATTAGACGAATTTATAAAATAGGAATTTGACTGTGCATATAAAATTATCAAAAAGTTTAATTTTAATTTTTAATTCTAATTACAAAAAAAATCTAATGAATTAATAGCCAAGATAATTAAACAAAACTGTTATCAATAAATTGTAAAACTTATTTAAATTCTAAACAATATTATCATTATAAATCTCAAAAATTTTAGAAATAATGAAACCCGAAAATAATGGATAATTCATTAAAATAAATATTAATATAAAAAATTCATAAAATAATTTAGATGAGATAAAATTTAAACACTTCAATATGTCAGTCTAGGTCATGAAAAATCACATTTCTTAATTTGTTTTAGTTTGTATGTCACATGGAATATGTATTTAAATACGTTGTTTAATAGCACATGATTCATTTTTGTGTTTTTAAGTGAATTTTAAAATGAGTAGACCTAAAGATGTTCCTGTTAAGAGAATATTGATTACTGATCCGAAAGATATTCCAAAAGATTGTGGGTATATATTATTTTCATTACATAATAATGTATTGTTACTATTTAAATCGTCATGTTTAATTTTTTTGTAATAGACGCACACCTGGAGGTACTTTGTATGGAACAACTCCAGGTGGTACCAAAATAATTTATGATAGACAAGTTCTTTTAGAACTTAGATCTTCTCCTTTATCTAAAAGCCCTCCCGCTAATATGAACCATATTCCGGGAATTACATTCATGACAATAGTTGGTAATAATCAAGAGAATGGAGATATGTCTCCCAGATTAGGTTTAACATTTTCATTTTATGATCTAAATAACTGTGGTTCAGATGTTAGCGTGGATGATCAATTTTCGATGGACGAAGATTTCATAAATTGAATATATTACATGGCCTAGAAGTTAATCAGAAAAATTATTTTCTATATTTTTTGAGTTACATTTTAAATTTAAGAAATTTTGTATTGACATTTGGTTTGTGTAAAATTTTAAATTTGTATTTAATGTATCTAATATAGTTCATTTTTAAAATATATTTTATTTTTTCCGATTATCCTGTTTATGTTGTTTGGATATCATGTTTTGTTAATTTTGTATTTCAATTATAACTAATGTAAAGGTTAAATTGCCATTGGAAATGTGTATAATTTATTTAGAAATATCCCTGGATGATATTTGATTTTGATAAGTTGAAGGTAATTTAAATTTATAGTGCATTTTAAGATTATAAAATAAATAAATTTTATGTCAAATGTAATGTTATGGTGAGTTTCATAAGGTATTTATTTTAACGGTGCCTTTTTGTGAGGTCTTTATTGGTGTTTAATGTTGAAAATTTTACTTTTTTGAGTGCATATTAAATGAGAAATAAACCAATCTGAAGTTTGATTATTTTCAGGTAATTGAATTATATTAATAATATATACTTAATAAACATTTCATTAAAATTACACAATTTCGACTATAAAAATTTCCTCTATAATTTTTATGAAGTATAAATATTATACAAATGATATTAGTGATAAAATTATATTGGTTAGCTGCCATATGTGTTACATTTATTATTTATACTTAACAATAACAGCATTTTTATAAATCTTAAAATTGTGATATTGATCGTTTGTTTTAAAATTTTGTTTTTTCAATTATTAATCATAAGTGCTATTGTCAAGTTATTTGATTGATATAAAAATCAACATGGCGAAATTAAGACAATGGATTTTTATAGCTCAATGCTACAGAATTTAAATTAAATGAAAGTTGTATATAGTTTAGTAGTTCATTAAAAATTATTTAATATAATCAGGGGAAAATTAAATAAGTACTAAATTAATTTTAATTATAAAAACTTTCAATTTTCACCTATAATTTTATTTAATTGACATTGTATTTATTAAACAAATTTGACTATGAATCAGTAAGGATATCGGTTTTTTTGATATTTAAGAATTTTCGGCACAGACTTTCAAGTGATTTTTATTCATTTATAATACTTATCATTTTAGAATTTAATTCCCAACCGATGCTTGACCATCACACAAATTGATGAAGATGACTAAATTTCTTAATATTTTTTATAAATGATAAGACTGTTGGTGTTTTTTGAACGTTAAAATATTTATATTATTCAACCTCATGTACTTTTACTTTTCGCGTCTTATTGTCTTTCGTAGCAACTGATTTATTTATAGGAAACATTTATTTTAAATTTAAGCAACATTGAAAACAATTCTGTGGTCAAATAAAGTAGATTATATATAAAAATTTTAATTTCTAAAAAATAAGTCAAGTACACGGTGCACCAAAAATGTTTCCTGCCTACCCCAGTTAGAAATGGACTTTTTAAATTTTTTGTCATCATTTTATAAATAATTTGTTCACTGTTTGACGATTAAATATTCTATTGATTTATAATTTTTCTTTTACTTGTAACACACAATTAAGTTAATGCAAGTTGAAGTTGTGGATCGAAGTTCTATTTGGCCTTGTCTTCTTGGTCAAGACAGCCAGTAAATTATTGAAAATTTGATATGAGCCTATCGAGATAAATGTCGCTCAAAATCTACAATTAAATTCTGGGTTATATAATTTAAGAGGGCTTTGAGGCGTAAATGATGAAAAAAGGAGAAGGGCGTCTAACGTCCTCGACAAACGAGAATAATAAAAAAATTTGGAGAAATTAGTGCTGAGTTTTATTTTTACATGGGATAAAGTAAATTTTCAAGACTATCGTTAACTACATTTTGTATTAAACCTCCATCCACAGATTCAAATTACCAAAACCACCTTTCCTGGTACACCTTTAATTAATTTGATTGACTTACTCTAATTTCACCTTTTTCTCTGACAAATCTGTGAATAATTTTCTTCGAACTTTCGCTTTTACCAACTGGTAATTGACTACTTGCCCCTAATCTTTATATCAATTTTCTCAAAATAATTCAGTCATCAAACTATATTTTGTTGAAAAAAAAACAATTAGCCCGGCGACTTCTCACCTCTTTGTCTGTTCAATTAATTTAATATTGAAAAAATAAATCTCTTAATTAATATATGAATAATGGCCAATCTCATTATTTTCTCATTTATCGCCTGGGCTCTCCACATGTTTAACAATTAAAATACCTTGTTATTTCAAGATGCAAAGTATCTCGGGGTATCATAACAGAAATTGTCCTAAATTTTTTTACATCATGTGGAAACTGAGGATGAAATATTTTTTTTTCAAATAAATAGAACGATTTAATGGATCAGGAAATAAGAGATTGGAAAAAAACATTTTTGAACTTTTTCACTTGGTTTTTTTTAAAAAAAGACAGATTTCTCCTAATAACAGAAAACTTTTATCGATTTGTTCCAAAAATACTACCAAAATTCTTCTCGGATAACTTAATTAAGAATTTTGCTAATCCTGGTGTTTTTAAACATTCTTAGATAGAATTCATTCATAGCCCAAAAGTTGTAGGAGGAAAACCAATTAATTTTATTTTATTAGAAAGTGATTTCTCTAAACTTCATAAGCTTTTAAAATGTAATGATCTTACAGTTTCTGATATTCGGATTCAGAGTTTAAGGTTCCCCGTTGCTGCTTAAACGGCTGTTGAGGTAAAGATTTTTTAAGTAAATATAAGAGACTATGCAATAAAAATCTATTAGTTACTATTCTTTACATTCTTCCTTCAAATATAAATTCAAAGATTGGTCTAAAACCATGACTCCTTCTTTTGTCCTTTACGGTGATTTTATAACTGTTCTACCTTCAAATGATAGGCACTTTCAAAAGCAATTGCCAATCCTTGCAGGTTTAATTTTAATAATTTTACAGTGAAAAATCTTATATAAATTTTAGAACTTGACTGCTTATTTAATTTTCTTCAGGAACTTAACAATATTGCTAATAATATAGTTTTACCATTTTTTAAAAAATAATTATAAAAGAAGATAAATTTAATCACTACTGATCTTGGCCATCAGTACTTATATCTCTCTAGAATCTAGAATGTTTCGCCATTAAATGAGCCTGAAGACGATCTTTTTTCATTGATTCGTTAGTCAACCATTGCTGGCATAAAAGGCAAAAAGATCATCGAACTTTTGCCCAGGGCCATAGCAATTATGGTAGTAATCAGTGAATATTATCAATTTTAAACTATCAACAAATCAACGCAAAATGCAATTTGACACTTTTCAAGACAATCCCTAGATTGATTAGCCATTGAATCATAAACTTGAAACAATAGAATAGGTAGAAATGGACTTTTGCATTATGATTAAAATATATTACATGTAAATTTGGAATCAAATATCTATTAATAACTAATTTTGAAATAGCCCCTTAAAACAAAGAAATATCCGATTGCCCCCCTAAAAAATGAAATTGCCACCCAGAACCACTGCTCTAGATCAACCAATTGAACTTCATCAAGATATGAAGATGTATATGTATTTTTAAAGGGGGCATCCGTGGTGAGCTAAAGTTTCCACTCCAAACATCATGTAATATCCTTCGATGACAGTGAACCCCTTTATATCGACATAAATAATTTATATGAGTGGGCCTTATCTCAAAAATCACCTTACGGAGAATTCAAATGGGTTCCGATAATAATAAAATAAATAAATGAATAAGTTATGTGGACACTAATATTGAACTCCTTTGATTTAATATAAATTTTGAAGTAGATTTGGAAATTTTCATGTTGATTCATGATAAACTGGTTGATTTCCGGTGTCTGCTGAAAAGAGTTCTAAAGTTGAGAAGCTGATATTTACAGTCAAATATTTATTAATAAAAATGTGCAATTACATAATTAATTTGTAAGAAATAAATACAGTTACAGAGCTATTTTATGAGGCAGTTAATTTTCTTGTCTGCCATTTTAACGATGCTGTCACAATCATCGTGACACTGCCTGGTTTTGTCATTAATGGAAGCCTCGCTGATTTTCACTAGTCTTCCGAGATTCTTTTATAACTCGTTCGATCATTTTTGTTTTTACCGGTAGATATTCTTCATATCTGATGCCAAGTTTTCTAAAGATGTCGTTGTTTCGTTTGTCCCAAGTTCAAAGTGAACACCTAACGAATGTATCTACTGTTGTGTGTATTCGGGTTTCATCTTGGATGTCTTGGGCAAATTTGCGGTATTTGTTTTGGTTTTTTGTCCTTGAGGCTTCTATTTATATAATTCAATAACTGCGGAAATACTGCTGAAGGCGTCCACAAGATCTAAGAACACTAGATGGCATTGTTGGTTTTTTATCTTTTTCTGTTTGCCTTTTCTTTTTGAACTTGTATGATGTAGTTGTGTTCATCACAACCGTTGGCAATGTATACTGTTTTTTTCCATTTTGAGATCAATCTGTGTTCATTGATCCATTTGAACACTCTTTTATTTAGTATTTTCATAAATATTCTGTTACTGGTTAGCATGATTGCAATTGGCCTATAGTTAGCAGGGTTCTGTGCATGATTATTTTCCCCTGATTTTATGATTAGTTTGGTTGTGTAAGTTTTCCAGGTTTCAGGAATATTTTCTGTTTCGATTATTCTGTTGTAGATTGGAGTAAGCACTTCGTGTGACATCCACTCTTTCTATGCTCTTATTGGAATTCCATCATCTCTGGGAGCAGAGTCCTTACTTTTCTTGATAGCACATATTATGTCTCCATTTGATATAGATTTATAAGAATCCCATTCGTTTTTTATTACATATGTTTATCAATTTTAAGGATTTTGGAGGAGGATTTCTTATGAAATGTGAGTCCATTGAAGTTGGTGTTATTTTTTATTGTTCTTTCGGAGTTTAGGCTATAAAATCTTTGTATTTGATATGAGCATAGTGTGAGTTTTTTATTTTCTGATCAGTATGCTCTTTGAGACTTTAATTCTTTTTGATATTTATTTTTAAACCAATTCAGAATGTTATTTATTGACATTTGGTGGAGCCTGAATTGGTTTATTGCATTTTCGATTTCTTCATTTCTTTCTTTTGGTTGAAGTTTACTGTGTTTCTTGATTTCGTCAATGATTGTCTGGACTAATTGGTTTCTTATTTTATCTGGATTTGGCATGTTGAACACTGGATTCTCTGAGTTCTGGAGGAAATCACTAATATATAGCAGTACAAACACCCCGCAGTCATATTGGGTGGGTAATTTTACTCAATAGCTGAAACTCAGATTCCCAAGTTGTTGTGTTGTTGAGGATGCTGTCAATTTTTCTTTTGATTATTTTTTTCTGATCCTCGGACATTTGATTGTCTGGATCCATGATTATAGATCTTCTATCCTTTCTTCGGGTGAGGTATACCGTCCAGTGTATTACCCTTCAATAGATTAACCAGATTGTTTGTTCTTTTTGATGAGGCTTGTTCTATTGTTAGAGATAACATCATTTGCAGTTTGTGGATTTAGGTAGCAGATGATGTTATCTCGGGTGTTCAGTTGGTTTGATATCGATCTTATATCTGATTCAATCGCGGCCACAAGAAGAATTATGTTATTCATTTTACGGGAATGCGTTAACGTTTTTAGGATATTTACATAGTTTGAGGATATAATTAAATTAATTAATTAAATAAATAATTAAATATGTTGAGGTCCGTAAATTAAAATAAATTTAAACGAAATTTAGGTTAATAATTTAAATAAAAAGTAAGTGAAGAAAAAAGACAAATAAAATCGGGATCATGCACAGAATCGATAGTAAAGGAAAGTGTGATGGAAGCAGTAGTAGAAAATGCCAAAAGCAATTACGAAAGGCAAGAATCCGGAAATCCAAGAAAAATCAATAAATGGTAAAATCATCGAAATCGAATGGGGAAAACGGGACAGGTATAGAGAATGGTCAACAAGATGATGATTAGGGATTTATCAGAAAATGGTTAGGAAGGGTCGAAAAGCATTCAAATGTGTAAAAACAGAAAATGTTAATTAATTAATTAATTGGCTAATAGAAAACCCGAGCTAATGGGAAACCCGAGCCAATGGAGAACCCGAGAGATGAAGGAAACCCGAGCTGGGTAAACAAGAAGAAAAGTAAACAGAAGGAAGATTTGGGCCCATTAGCTTGACACAATGATTAATTGGAAAAGAGCAAGGAGAAGATAGTGCGTGTAGAAAGGCCGGACGGGCCATTAATTATCTTGGTTCGTTGGACCATTATGGGTGACAGCCGAAGCAGATACGTGGAAGCAAATGTCAAGTGAAAGATTGGCTCGGCAATAACCATTTGTCATCCCGATTTCGAGGAATATATAAGGAAAGGGAAAATCAGAGCAAATCGGCATTTTGCCTCAGGTAGGGTAAGAAGAAACCGAGCTTAGGAAAAGGCGAAAACGAATCTAGAAAATTAAGGAAAAAGAAGAGATAGAATAAGAATAAAAAGGATCAAATCAAACAGAAAAGGAGGAAAACGTTGGTCAAGAGAACCTAAGAAAATAAAAGGTGAATATTATCTTTATCAAAGCATCAACACCGAGCGGAGAATCGGTCAAACGTAATTTTGATTATTAATTGTAAAGTGGTGAGAAAAGATTGTGAATTTGTTATTTCAATATACGTTGGGTCGTTATTGTTTTGATTTAAAGGACACGAGGAGTCAGGGGGAACCGACTTAAAGTAACCAAAACCCAACAAATAGATAAAAGTAAAATAACATATTAAATTAATGTGTGTTGTGGATTGATGTGATATGTAAATTCCTTATGCTAACATTACTCAACTTTGCATAAAAATCCCTGTGGAGATTGTTTGAATGTTGAAAACAATTTGAATTGTTTTGAATTTAGTAAATATTTGTATTTAATTATGGAAGTTATAAATACTAACAGTATAAAGACTAACACGGTGGCCACGATGGGCTATTTTATTAAACCTAAAGAAAACTACGAAATTGGAACTGACATAGAAGATTTTAGGCAAGAATGTGAAAGATTTTTCGAGCCTCTGGGCATCACAGAAAAATTAGGAATGAAGTTTGTAAAAGCATTTTTAGTGGTAAATGCTACAACGAAATATGAAACAACTTGTGAGAACAGGAACTATTTGAATAGTCTAATAGAAGCTTTTAAAAAGTCAATAAATTTTATCCAGCCTATTATTTTTGTGGAAAAATAAAAAAGTTCGCCAAACACATTTTGCAACACAAATTAAATGAATAGGAATCACAAAAATCTTTAATTTTCAATATTGTAGAAGATATTTAAATGAAGAAAAATTTAAAAATGAACAAATTTAAGATTGTGGAAGAAATGAAAGAAAGAATTAAAAAACATAAAAATTAATAATGATCTTTACCAGAACAACCTAGTTACAAGAATGAAAAATAATATTAAATACGCAGATGTGATAAAAAATTCAAGGAACTTACAAATAAAACCAGTTAAAAGAATTGAATTTTCAGTTAAAAGAGAAGTAGGGATTTTAAGATCACATCATTTTTATCGTAGAACCAAGATTTAGGGATTTTCAATTTCAGGGAAATAATAGACATTTTTTTAAATGTTGGGCTAGTCACGAAGAAAAGCAAAAGAAATTAGAATGTCCAAATGTAATCATTTCTATAAATCAGGACATTTCCGTCAACAGTGATTCGAACTTATATTAAACAAAAAAGCAAAAATATCTAGAACAAGTGGCAGCAATCCAGCTAGTTGATGATGGAAATGAAATGGATATGCTCCACCACAATCTCTACAGTAAATAAAAGTAATGTATTGTAAAGAGAATGTATGTGGAAGGAAGCCTCTTATCTTAATCACTTTACAGTTTATATTTTATAAAATGTCATTTATCAATTTACGTCTATTTTTACATGTAGTGTTTATGCGTTCTTTTTTGATCCACAGAAGTGGAAAATATTTTTATTTTATTTCTAATTGTTTAATTAAACATTTTTAATAAACTATATTTTCTATTATAAACTTGTAAAAAATAATTATTTTATATATAAATAGACACAAAAATTATCTAAAATTATATTTGGTTGACTTAAGATTTTTTAGGTTAAAATTTGTTAATTATTATTATTTTTTCTTTCATAATATATATTAAAATGGAATGAAAATTTCCCTTTCAACTGTGCCTTACCATTTTAAGCATTTCCGTTTGGAAAAATTACAAATAAAATCTTTTTGATATTCATGTTGAATCAGGAAGAAAAATAATAATTCTTTTCAGCAGTGAATAAAATTTAGTTAAAATTTTATAAAGAATACAATTTAACCATTTATTACAATCGATCCTTTACAGTGCTATCTTAATAATATTGTCCAGAATGATGTTTATAATCTTCTGAATGATACTTGTCTTTGAAATACCGTAATTCATATGAATTATCTTTGTTTTTCTTCGAATATATATTGACGTAATTATTTCCTAAGGCTTGTAATGTTCCACTACCATCTGAACCATACCCTTTACCCTTGCCGGCACCTGATAGCTTCCAAAATTGAATTGAAATCATCAACATTACAATTACGAAAAAACCATAATTCATTGTCGAATGGATTAGTGAAATAAAATAACTTTCAATTTTTCAACAATTATAATGCTCTGTTCATTGGACATTCTTTAACACTTTATACGTCACCTATGTTATCTTGACAGTTTTACAAAGTCTTGCGACTTATCAATTCTTTATCTAACACATGTCCGATAAAAAGTGAGAAAATACAATTTGGTTTCAATTCGGTTATTTAATGACATGTTTGCAATTGTTTTAATAAAGAACTATACATAGTGTACTTGTCATTCTTTTACTAAACTTTAGTAAATGTTTTATTATTGAGTACATAAAATCATGTGAGTGTATCATACAAAGTACCAAAAACAAAAACAAATAGATGATAATAAAAATATAATCATGTGATTTCGTCACTCCTATAACTAATTGTTTATTATCATTAAATTATCTTTCTCACTAAATTCCAATTTGCTATTGTTGAGGTCAGTAAATTAAAAATAAATTTAAATAAAATGTATGTTGAATGAAAAAGACAAATAAAAGCGTGATCATACACAGTATTGATAGTAAAGGAAAATATGATGGAAACAGTTGGTGGGTTGCAGGTAATCAAACATTTTACCCTGTCGTGCTGTTCCCAGCGTAACCCAGAATACAAACAATTGCTTTCTTCACTTGATACACGTTGAGTGATCAACGTTGGTACTGTATCAAGAGGGTGAGTACTTGCAAAAATTGAGCACATTATTTGCACTATAATTGTTGGGCACTCCTTGGGTTCACGGACTGCCGATAGAAGGCTTGTGTCTGATTTATACTGGTCCTAAATTCCAATTTGCTATTGTTGAGGTCAGTAAATTAAAAATAAATTTAAATAAAATGTATGTTGAATGAAAAAGACAAATAAAAGCGTGATCATACACAGTATTGATAGTAAAGGAAAATATGATGGAAACAGTTGGTGGGTTGCAGGTAATCAAACATTTTACCCTGTCGTGATGTTCCCAGCGTAACCCAGAATACAAACAATTGCTTTCTTCACTTGATACACGTTGAGTGATCAACGTTGGTACTGTATCAAGAGGGTGAGTACTCGCAAAAATTGAGCACATTATTTGCACTATAATTGTTGGGCACTCCTTGGGTTCACGGACTGCCGATAGAAGGCTTGTGTCTGATTTATACTGGTCCTTTTGCTAGATTGTGTTCCACATGCATTTACACATTCATCATCTCGCTATACATACATAATAATTACAACATACAGTTGGTTAAATTAATGGAATGATATGAGATAATTTATCGATCCAACGTCCATGTAGAATTTATAGTGAGTATAAATACAAAATATGTGATCATACTGCTATTATATATAATAATAGTTGATAAGTTAGAATTTAGCTGTTATTTAGCTGTAAAACTGAGATCATTTTAAGTCTGGAGCTTTTATCCATTTATTGAGTCCTAGTGTGATGTAAAGACGAGAATTTGAGTGTGAAGTTACGTGTGTAATTTTAATTCAAAAAGGCCCGTTAATTAAAATGTGCTTACTTTCGTGGCCGCACTGTGCTCACTACGATAAACCTTAATGTTATGTGGGGATCATAAACCCGTTAATTTTCATAGTTAATTCGTCCGCATAGCCCTTACGACTATGCCAACTACCAAGATGAATTTATGCGCCCTACTCTTTGGTTAAACACCATTTGTTAGTGGCGACCTCTGGTAGTGAAAAATCATTGCATGCCGGGTCATAGACCCGCAATCGTTGAGGGTTGTGGACCCAGCAACGAAAAAAATGCATAGGTGCAGGGTTGACTATGATCTCGCTTCAAAAACAATGATAAACGACGATCTCACTCAAACCTACACCTCTATAGCTAAACAAATAAATGAACATGAGGTTTAAACAATAATAATTTATAATTCACAACAAAATCGTTCTTACTTCCAACTTTAGAAAAATCAAAATCAAAATTTTGGCATAAGGGTAAGCATTGAAAAGTGACGAAATGTGACGAAGTATGCTTGCGTACAATGATGCAGTAAAACATATTCGAATTATTTTAATTCTAGATTCTAGAACATTCGATATTAATTTTATCGATTTTTACGACGTTTTTTCCGTAAGAATTTTTGTTTTTATTTTTGACTTGTCTTTTGTGAATTCTTTCCTAAAATTTTTATATTTTAAATTAAAGCTTTTATTTTTATAAATTTCATTGGGTCGTTTGGCGGCCATGATGGATTTCGCCATATTTTATGGATTGTTCTGGATTTTTATTCAAAATTTTGATATAATTTTCTTTACCTAAGATTTTATGGAGGTTTTCTTTAATTTTCTTTTTAATTTTTACTAATCGCCTTTATTCGAATTTGTTTTTGTTGTTTTGTCTTTTAGTTATATTTGAGTAAGTTTTCGTGTGATACTTCTTGCTCGTATTTTATTTTACTTTTAATTCAGATATTTTATTTTTGGGTAAATTATTTCTCTATTATCACTGTTTACTTGGTGTTTTTATATATTTTTATTTAAGTAAACTTAATGCTGGGTATGTGTGTTATGTACTGACACATGTGTACTGACAAAAAAACAGTCCTAAGAACATATTTTTCTTTTGTTTGATGTAAATTTAGTGCAACCTCGCTAAACAGTAACAGTAAAAACAACGCACATTCAACGAACCGAATAACCGGTACTTATAATTACTGAACAGAAAGAGCTCGATCTGGCACTCTTGTTAAAGATTCTATAAATTTGAAGACAACATTTTTCAGATTAAAATAAATTTCAATAAATTTCATTTGTTTTAAGATTATAAGAACTTCTTTTGATTTTCACCTCTGAGTTCTTTTCATTTTCAATTGAAATTATATTTATTAAAAAATTCACTATGAACCAGTAAAGATATCAAAAAACATCGATATATTTACTGGTTCATTGTCAAGCTTTTTATAAATATTATGTCAATTTGTTTAAGATTTGTTTTAAATTTAACACGATAATAAATTTAAAATCAAATTGAGTTTTAACTTTAATTTAATATGAATTTATTTTCACAATCCTCCTTAAATTTTCAAACGCTACACTTAAAATTATTATTTCTTTTTTTTGGGAGAACTTGATTTCTTATCAGATTTTTTGTCAGATTTCTTTGATTTATCCGATTTTTTAGATTTTTCGGGTTTAACTTCTTCAACTGGTTCATCAGGATTTATCGGTAATCTATCTTCATCTTTATTCCACAACTGAAAGAGATTGAATATTTTTTACATATGATAATTAATAATTACCGTAATATTGTCTCGTATTAATTGCATAATAACTACGGTGTCTTTATATTGTGGATCATTGAAATCTTCAATTTTTTCAATTGCTCGATTAAAGGTCGTTTCATTCATTGCTATAGCTTTGTCCACTTCGTTTAGAATTTCTCTATAGAAAACCGCATAATTAAGATATAAAGACAGTCGCGTGGCATTTGTTAGTTCTAAATGTCTATCAGCGTGAAATACTGCCTTTTCATACGTATCAAGAGCCGTCTTGATCACATTTTCCCTTTCTTCATCGACTTCGATTTCAGCTTTGTATCTATAGTAGTCAGCCATCATCTTATAATAAAAAACCATAGATTCTGGGCTTGAACTGATCGGCAATAGATAATCTTGAATCTGTTTCTAAAATAATTATTAAATTCTGCAAACCAATTATTTCTAAGTAATTACTATGACTAAATTACAAATAGCTCGTATTTCATCTTCTATTTGTGCCCGATATTCCAATGCTGCTATGGCTTTTTTATCACAACCTTCCGTTTTTGCAATTATAGCAGTTAATACTTGCCATGAAAATCGTTTCGCGAGCATGACTTTTTTAAAAGCTCCAAAGTAAAGTTCCTTTTCATTCGGGTCAAGTTCATTTCCTCTTTCCACTACTCGTTTAATGGCTTCGGACATATCTATAAAACGCTCGGTTTCATTTGCGTAAATTGAAAGACTTACCAAGTCATCTCTGGCGGAAATGTGTCGTTTATCAATCCAATGTGTAAAAAAAGGATCAGTCATTTTCAAAATGTTTCAAAATTAAATTATCAATAAATAATTAATTTAGTTGACTCACAGCCTAGAATTATATTTGTATAATTTCATTATTAATTTTTATTAATTTAATAATTAACTTTAATTAAAAATTTAGTTTATATCACGGACTAAACATTTGTTGGGGTTATACAAAATATATGAAATAAAGATATAAAAAATTACAAATAAGCAAAGCCAATTAAAGACTAATTAAAAAATCCAAAAATTAAAAATCCATATTTTTTTTAGATTTTGAAGACGTATAAAAATTTGAGCAACCAATGCTGATGATGTATCGCATTGGTGAATACTCGCGAGAATTGAGCGCACCGCTGTACCCTATAAGCCGTCGAGTATTCAAGTGGGTTCGAGGACTGTCGATAGAAAGGCATATGTCCGACTTCAATTAGGTCCCCTTAGTTCTACGCTTTATTAATTCAAACCCGTGTACTATATAATTATACGGTATAATTTATACCCAGTAATAATTAAACCCAATATGTTGGGTGGGGGATTCCAATTAGTACTCATTCCGGAAAATCAAGTGTAACAGATTACACTGCCTAACAATTCCTGAAATGTTAATCCTGGTTTATTGAATATTTCGAACTTATTTTGTCTCAAAATCTGTTATTTTGTGGTCCTTCGAATCGTCAGAATAATCTGGTTCCATGTAAAAAAGTGGGGCATTCATCACATACTCGTTCCTGAGTAATTCTCTGTTAATTCGTTTGGTTATTGCCTGAATAATGTAATTTAAGAAAGGTGGTTTCAATCCACAGGAAGTTCGATGGTGTTAACCATAAAAGCAAAAATTTAATAATTTTGGATTTCATCATCGGAAAATGTTCGAAACACTTAGATAAAATAATGAAAGTTACCCTGCTTAGATGTCTGCTCCTCAGACGTTCTTTGAACTGGATCCATAAATTTTCTACAACATTGGAATTGTGTTATATGATGAAATAACGTGGACGTTCTCGTCGGTAATTTATATCGGGGGAGTGTGTTCTGAAATAGGCGGATTTCCATATCTCGTAGTCACTTTTTACATATTCTGCGTGCACTCATACGGGGACACTGTTTTCCCGTTCCGACACACAGTGGACCTTCTACTCACTGAGGTGCTAGTTGTGTGATGTATCAATAACTGAATTTAATCGATAATACTCTTATCATATATACTGTGGCAGTCGTGGTAGGTTGTTTTACCACTTGCTCCAGCCCGTGACGTGACGTTTATTCACCTTCTAGGAGTGTTGTATTGTTTACTTGTAAATTTGGTGTCTCATCTCCCGCGTTGTAATCTGGCTGTGAATACCTAATGCACTTCCACTAATGCACATATACGGGAATATCGAAATTTCTCCGTCTGCCACATTGGATATTGAATCTGATCACATGATATCATGATGCATATTTTCCCGGATATTGGTAAGGTGGTCGATTGGTTGGTAGCAAATTTAGCCCAATCTTGGATGAATTTCTGCACCTCATTTCTCATTTTAAATACTTTATCACTGTTTTTTTTTATAATTTTTTCTCTTTATTATAAACCAGGAACGTAGCCAGGATTTCAGATAGGGGGGAGGGCAAAATTATTAATTATTGCAATTCATCGAGCAATGTTAAAAGTTAGATGGAAAAATATATATTTTAAGATAATTAACAAACTTATTATTAATTAATAACAATGTATATTACATAGAATATATTACAATATAATATTAATCCGTCTTTGTTCCTTCATTAATTCAGAAAATATTTTATCCGGACTTATTTTAATGTCTTGATGAATATATAACAAAGCCAAACCGTTTAATCTTTTTTCATCCATGATATTTCTTAAATATGACTTCAGGTATTTAAGTGATGAAAAAGAACGCTCTGCTGTACAAGTTGATACCGGCAAAGTTGCAAATATTGTGAGAAGATTATAAATATTTTTATAAAAAAATTGGATTACATATTCCTAATGTATCCACAGCATTAGTTGGTTTGGTTTTAATTTCTTCAAATATTTTGTACCACACCCTAACTCATATTCAAGAGTTTTTTAAACAATCAATATCTTTTTTATAGAAATCATTTAGGTTATTAAAATTTTGAAGTTCTTCACCCATTTTCTTTAGTTTTTTTATTCTTATACAGTTCTCATAACAAAACCAAATAAAGGCTTTATTAAAATATTTCTCCCTAATTTATATTTGATAATCTATAATTTATTTTAAGTGGGGGCAACGAATGCCCCAAAGCTACGTTCCTGATTACAATATTCAATAATCAAACTTAAAAATTACACATCTCCAGCGGCCTCATATCTACTTAATTATTATTGTTGTATTTATCATCATTAACCCCTTAACGCACAATTTAAAAAAAAACGACCAAAAAAATCAATTTTTTTTCTTTAAATAGGACCAATTTCAATAAATAACAATATAATGTAACAATAAAATAATAATATTTATTAACTGAAAAATAATAAACTAAAACTATTCAAAAACTATCACGTCACTGCACATTTTGTCCGGTTTTGCGCGAACGTATATATACGTCAGTGCGCGTTAAGGGGTTAAGTCAAAGGCAATTTAGCTAAAGTTTTCAGCTTGTAATAGAAAAACTAATTCAAATAATTGCAAATATATTTATAAAATGATACAAAATACTGAAAATAATCTCAATTGAAATAAAATCAAATTTCAATAATGTTAAGTTATTTTAAAAAACAGATGTACGGATGATCAACATGAAAATTTGAAAATGGGCGCTTACAATACAACGCAAGACTCTAAACATATACCGGTTTTCTTCGGTTTCCGCTGCGGAATAGGATTCTTTCCGATAATTGTTAATAGTATTGGAGAATCTATATCCATATAGACAAATCCTTTAGCAATATCATATATGCGATTAGCAATTTCATCAAACACTCGAAAAATATCTAGAAAAAATTAATTTTAGTTCAAAATTCAATTTTCCCTTAACATAAATTTAAACTCTTAGGAAAAGCTGATTCTTATAGCCAAAGTACTGTTTTACTTATACTAATTTACATTGTATCAATACCTTCAATTTAGTATTGTGTACAACCGTGTAGTCTCCACTGTAACTAACTTTTTCAATTCCCTGAGCAATATTTTTTAAGGCCCTACATTTTATGTGTAATACAAATATGATATAAAAAATAATGCATTAAGAAATATTGCATAGATACATAATTTAGGATTAATTTGTATTAATGACAAGAAAATAAATGACAGATAGCAACAAAATCTTGTTGAATGAAAACACCCTATTCAGCAATACGTTATTTAATACGTAAGGTTGATGGGAAACAATATGAGAGCAATATTAGTATTTAATTTCTTTTCATTATGTTATATTACAAAGTTAATTTTTACAGACAATTATAATGAAAATAAAGGAGATATGAAAAGAAAACATGAAAGGTAAACAAAAAATAAAGGATCTCATTGAGAAATATTGAATTTATTTATGAACCCTAGTTTATAAATAAAATTTCGATATCCAGTACATAGTACACACTGCAGTAATATTCAACGATACACATTTTGGAGAACTGCTTGTAGAAGGGAAACAAAAAATGTACACCAAACACCACTGAGAACCGTTTCCTATAATATAAGAAAAATCAATAATCTTACATTATAGAAACATACATACTTACTTTGATTTCACTTTGATGTTCTCATTTATAGCTCAGTGAGATACATCTTATACTATAGAAATCTGAAAAGTGAAAGAAAAATTCAAACTGCACAGAAGCGCAACACATACTAAAAACACATATAAACTTTTGATTCGTAGAAATGTAACTCTGAGATACGTTTCTATAATAACTTTATTTTAGACAATTTTTAGAAAAAAAAGATCGTTGAAAATTTTTAAAATTATATTTTTAATGAAAGTATCAAGAGCAGATGAATTTGGTTCAGTGTCTTTTCAATCCAGATTCGATTTCCTGAAAGAATCCCCTCATATTGAACTCAGAAAAAAAAATTACAAAAATTAAAAAAATTATTTTAATCACCGATTTTCCCCAAAATGTTTAAAAAAAATACATATTTTAGGTGATTGATTTATTTAATTATAATTAAAAATATATTGGACTCACATTTTTTCGAAATAATTCCAAAATAAATAAAGGTAAATGTTATAAAGTTCCTAAAAAACCCTGAAAATTAATTAAAAATAATTTATAATTAAACTGTTGATTAAAAGTAATATTTAAGAACTTGAATAATGATCTCATATCTCATATGGATCAGAATTCAAGTCTTAAAATTTACTTTAAATAAAAAAATTACTTTTTTGTAAAATGGCTAAAATAAATTTCCAAAATATATAAATGACGAGACATGATAAATTGAAAATGATTTACAATTACAACCAATTACAATTGATAAATAAATTGGTGAGTGAACGTATCTCAGTGGTGTTTGGTGTAACATGTTCACGAAATACACACAGTTTACAACAGGCGCTCTTTTTTCATTTACTAACTACACCTAATTCCGAAAGTTAACATAGTCTATAACCTTAAAAAATCAATAAATTTATAATATAGGAACACATAAACTTACCTGTGTGTAAAAATTAAATGCTTTGAAAGTTAACATATTTATTATAGGAATCGAAAAAGTGACAGAAAAATAATTAAACATACCAACACAAAACACAATGAAAAATGCATGCAAATTTATTTTAGCGTTTTTTCCGAAATTAAACATTGATTAACATATTGTTAACATATTAGTATTTTTAATATATTAAAAAATGATGGGGGAAAATTTTTTTCATCTAGAATCGGACATGATAAATTGAAAATGATTTACAATTACAACCAATTACAATTGATAAATAAATTGGTGAGTGAACGTATCTCAGTGCTGTTTGGTGTATAGAGAATGTATCTCAGTGGTGTTTGGTGTAACATGTTCACGAAATACACACAGTTTGGTCTGACGATAAAACATTGTAAGATCTATTTATAAAATATTTTTGAAGTTAATATTTCTTTAGATTTTCAGATGTTTCTCTGGAAACGTTACCTTTTTGTCAAGGTGAAGATCTGACAATGTAAGATTTATTCATTAAAATACAAAACATTAAATTAAAAAGAAATTAATATTTTCATAGAATTACAGAAAATTCGGCTTAAATTTAAAAAACTATTTTAGCCATGTATTATCCTTACTATTTGTATTAAAAAAAAATAAATGTCTTCGGTGATTACTTTATTTATTTATTGTTAAAAATATATCTAACTTTTACATTTTATCGAAATAATTCCAAATAAATTCATAAAATGTCATAAAATTCATAAAAAAACACCTGAAATTTAATTATCAATATTTTATATTATAAATGCTGGCTAAAAGTAATATTTAAGAACTTGAATAATGATCTCATAATTATATAAAATCAAAATTCAAGTCTTGAAAGTTACTTAAAATTAAAAAAATTACCTGAAAACGATTTTTCAAAAATGAAGTTAAGTAATCATTGTCACATAAATGGTGAGTCACCTCAACTGGTGAGCACACAAACGTATATTATAGACAATGTTAACTTTCGGAATTAGCTACAACAATTTAATTTAATTATACATAGAAGAAATTTGCTAATATTGGTCGTTACTAAAATTACATAATTTCCAAATTCAATCTGCTAATAGCCTAAATATGTGTAGTCTGATCGATGAATGCAGTCAAATTTACTAGAGGTATACAATCAAAATCACGGGGCAAAAGCGAAATATAACCGGCTCTATCCACAAACACCACAATGAAAAATTAGTACACAATTTTAAGTAAAAAATTTTTTGGTGTATTTTCTATACAACCACAAAAACATGTCAAGTGAAATTATGTCGATTTGGAAATGGTGTATAATAGTTGTTAATATGTTTATAAATTTTATTTTATTATTTAATATAAATTAAAAAAGTAATCTAATATTTTATATTTTTTTCGGTGGAGGTTGTCATGGTTTGATTTGCAAGAAATTTGACAACCCCCTCAATATAGCAATTATATTAAAATATTTGGTAATCATAGATTTTAAATTTTAAATTGAGATTTATACATAGTTTAATTTTTTCTCAATATTGCACTTCTTTCGTAGATTTAAATTAGATTTTGTTAGAGTAAAATCAGCATAAACCTTTGTGCATCCGTAGGTATGGACAAAGGGGATTTAACTAAAAATGTTTAGTTTTCCTTGATTATGATTCTGGTGCTTTGATATATATTCAAGCACTGAGTGGGGGTCTGAACTGAGGTATTTTTTTAATTTTAAAGCTTCTCTAAGGAAGGAAAATAGGAAAAGAATGAGATTTCAAAATATAATGTCATTTAATTTGTTCCGTTCTTAAAACAATAAATAAATAAAAATAATAAAAAAATTATAACCATTTAAACATACCGCTTTTTAATATGGTGGTAGGTTCCCAATTTCAGGGGGCTACACAAAGAAATTGTTCAACTACTACTATGTCCGTTATATAATTTGTTAATGTCTAATATCTAAATTATTTATCTGAAACATTAAATGTTTTAATGAACATAATGGTAATCAAATTTGTGTCCAGTGATTTTAAAACCGATTATAATGATGTCACAGCTCCGATATTAACTATCAAAAATTAAAGGAAGACCTTTAGGCCAGGAAGTAAGTGAGTTTGCATATCATTTACTACTCTTGCAGAAAAAGCTTTTGAAATGACACCAATGAAGAAGGCCAGGAAATAATGATTCGAACATGTATTTCGGTTTTTGATTTCAGAAATTTCGAAGCTGTTTAGTTCAAAACTAGGAAATTTGGAAAGAATTAGAGCGAATAAAAAACAGTCACTTAATACTGATTTATTGAAATGAATCCAATTGGGTTGTTGGATAATAAATGAGAAGAAATAAATATTGCCGAAGAAGTCAGTTGTAGTAAGAATGATGTTCAACCAGTAAAAAAGAAAAAAACTCTTCTTATTATTAATGCATTACTTTTTTCGCCATTATTTAGTACAGTATACATAATACATAATGATAAAGAAATAAAATAATTCCAATTTTTTGTAACCAATATTCCATCTTACAAATATCAATATCAACTAACATAGTTTCAAATTAAACATTTCTGTGGAACCATTTTACCTTGTAAATCGAGGGAAAATTGTAACTAATGTGGGAAGTTTATTTGTGAATATATTTAATTATGTAAAATTATGTACACCTATAAAATCATAATATAAATACAATTACTTACTTTCTCCTGTCAATGCTGAAGTTTCAAAAAACTTTTGACTCATTTTTTTAGCATAGGCTTCTCCTTCTTTATATGAAACTTTTCTTTGATGAGCAAGGTCAAGCTTATTACCAACGAGAAAGATACCTGATATTGGAATTAAAATTAAAAAAAATCTATTTCTTTAATAAATTATTAAAGTTAACACATTATGGACACTTGTTATCCATTAGACTACGATATCTTTGAAAAGAACTACATTTAAAGACATTCTTATGTGTAGGAATAAAACTTTTATTTTCCCTTTAGATGTTTTATTTTTATTTGAAAATGCGTAACTGTGTGCTTAAATTCTAAAATATTTTAAAACATTGCATTTAATAAAAAGAGCTTGAAGACTATAAATCAGTAAATATATCGATGTTTTTGATATTCACGAATTTTTGGCACTGGCCTTTTCAAGTGAATATATATATATATATATATATATATATATATATATATATATATATATATATATATATATATATAATTGCCTTTAGGTTTATTTTGGTTTTTATACTGTAACTCAGAGCTCCGCAACTGGTGTGCCGCGAGGTGATGCTAGGTGTGCCGCGGCGCAATGCCTACCCGAGAAAAAATATAGGGTTTATGACGGACATCTATCTTGTTTACAAATAATTGCGTTGTTGACAAAATATTCGGTCAATAAACATGGTTTAAAAAAATTACATTTCAGGTTGTTCACATTTAAATTTATTGTCTTATATTGTGCTACCAAGTTTTACAACCTAACGGTTAATAAATTTACAGTTAACGGCGATAATAAATTTATCAAATAAAAAAAAAACATTTTCTGTTTGTGCATTTCTTATCACGTAAATTTTTAAAAATTTTTGTTTGTGGTGTGCCGCGAAATTTTTTTAAGTCTTTAGGTGTGCCGCGGGTGAGAAAAGCTTGCGGAGCTCTGCTGTAACTTATCAATAAATATACAGGTTTTTCAAATATCTAAAGACAAGCATTTTTTGTTAAATTAAGATCATTATATTGCCTTAACCCCCTAATGCAATTCAATAATCCCTATATAAGTTTGATATATTTCATTTTAATCTATCTAAACTTATTCTTAGAATTGAAAGGAAAGACACTGAAAGTGTTAATGAAATCTTTTATAATGAAGTACTGTCCATAGACATTATTTCTCTAATTGCTCTCTTTACGAAAATCATTTATTTCTTTTTTTGTAAATCTTTAAGTAATTTTTTATTGAAATGTGTGAAGATTAAATATGACTTGTTTTATTTGAAGAAATCATTATAATTTCTTGAATCTTTTAAAAAATCTTTCATTTTCTCTGCTTTTTGGATACTTGATAGATCCCATATCAATATCTCATTTATATTACTTCTAGTAATAATCGAAAAGGTCATATAATTATATTTTAATATATAAATAGTACTCCATGTATTTTTTGAGTTTACATTATACCAGTGATTCCAAAATGGGTTCCCATGAACCCCAGGGTTTCCGCAAAATAATGAGCTCTGATAATAGATATGGCAAATTTTAAAATTTCTCCAATAGATATTTTCAACTTTTTAGTCCATTCGTCAAGTTTAGTCAAATTAATTGTAACGGTCATTATTTATTTCAGTCAAATTCTTCTAAAAATTGCGAAAGATTACTGATGGTTGATCAAGAAATGAGAGTTTGCTTGTCGTCAATTGAGCCTCGAATTGAAAAATCAGTCCCATTCCTCTCACTAATAGTGTTAAAATAAATATATTCGCAATCTTTAAATGTTGAACCTTTTAATTTTTAAGGTTACGTCAAAGAAAAAATGGCATTGTTCCCCTATGTGATCAAGATTTGTTTAAGAATCCAATTCATAATATATAACTGCTTCGTCTACAGTTTGAGAAAAATTTAGATTTTTCTTTTCCATGAAATTTTTTTCGATTTCGGGTATTTTTTACAGTGATATTGATATTCCAATGCTAACATAACAGAAATTAAAAAACCCATTTCGATAGTATCCTAAGGCCTTAATTAAAAAAATCCCACGTCTGTTGCTTTTTATAGCCAATTCCTAAATATACTTTCTTTTAATAGCAATATAATTTAATAATTTATTTACAAATTAATTAAAAATTTCAGAGTTTTACAAATTGGTAATAATAATAATAATAATGATACTCACATCATAGTATTGATTTTTGTCTATAGATATTTTTGATATTTTTTGATATTTTTGATATAGATATAATAACTATAAAGTGCTAAAGGTGTTTACATGTAGTATTGTAGAGACCTTTGATGATATTTGAAGACTGTTACATTATTGTATTGA
Organism: Schmidtea polychroa; assembly: GCA_959609185.1. Classification (NCBI taxonomy): domain Eukaryota; kingdom Metazoa; phylum Platyhelminthes; order Tricladida; family Dugesiidae; genus Schmidtea; species Schmidtea polychroa. The sequence continues at coordinate 167,393 of CAUHTR010007727.1, forward strand.
TATAGAAAGTGTACAAACTTCAAAATTAAAAAATCTATACTTTTAAACATTTTTTTATAACATTTTGAAGAACACTTTATTACGGCTTACAAATTATTTATATACATTGCTTTGATTGTCATGAAAATTGAACATAATAATAATAATAATAATAATAATAATAATAATAATAATAATAATAATAATAATAATAATAATAATAATAATAATAATAATAATAATAATAATCAATATTTATTGTAAAACTTTTAAAACATAATTGTGCGGCCCATGTTTGAGTCAAATAAGGTATAATAGATTAAAATCTATCAAGAAGATTATTTGGAAATTACAAAAAATCGGAGATCGATAATCAAGTGACCAAGATTTGGTCATATTTGCATTGCAAAATAATTTTGCACGTCTTTCGCTTTATCACACATCTGAGCTCTGAAAAATAATAACATGGTGTGACATTCTTCTAGTTCCATCTATATTTATTATTATTATATTATTATTATTATTATTATTATATTATTATTATTATTATTATTATTATTATTATTATTATTATTATTATTATTATTATTATTATTATTATTATTATTATTATTATTATTATTATTATTATTATTATTATTATATTATTATTATTATTATTATTATTATATTATTATTATTACTTAAGTCTCTTGGCACTTCTTCAACGACTCTTTCTACCCATTTGTCCAAACCTTTAAAACTTTCTCTATTAGTGATGTCGTAAACTATTATCACAATACAGGATCCACGGTAAAAATTTTTCATATTCTACAACATAAATAAATAAAGATCTAAAACACTATTAATCTAATTAAATATTTTGTATTCAATTATAAATGATAAATCGATAATAATTATAAACAAATATTGGATAATTATTTCAATTTTAGAAGTTCAAAGTCCGTAAGAACGGAGTATTGTGCATACTGTATGACCAAGTCATTCCGAAATTATATATGAACCAAAATATTAAGTATATAATGAATCGAATTTATGTATATAATGAATGCATTTCAAAGTAAGAAGATTAATAAAGAAAATGTATATACAGAAATTTGATTTTAATAAAAAATTGGTATTTGTCAATTAATATATATAGTTTTGATGTTATGCCCCGTATTATTAAGAACAATAACATGCGTAGTAAGCACAATTTTACTAACCGCGCGCCCATCCTGCACGGAAAAATAGATAGTTTATAAAAGTTTCTATGGAAATGGTTTGTATTAATTTTGCTTTGAATCTTTTTTATATTGATTCCGAATGGTATTAATTTTATTTTACTATATTTACACGATTATCTTCTTAATATATTATGTAACATTTTTAATTTTGACATATTTATAATAAAAAACTAACACGGTGGTTTAGATCTACTGATCATTCATTCTCAGATCATAATTATAGCTTGTATGCATGGGCGCTTTTACTAATAGGCAAACTTAGGCAACTGCCAACCGAAAAAGGGCGTTTGCAATATAATTTTCTTTGTAATTTTTTTTATAAATATAATTATTAAATTATGTAATAGAAAATAAGAATTAAACAAGATAATACTATTAATATACATTAATATTATTTATAAATAGTACTTTGTTTTTGTTTTACTGACGGTTTTTACTGATTGGTTTTCAAATTTGTTGTATGTAAAATAAAAAGATTATAGAAGTTAAAATTTTTAAAAATTTGAATTCAAGTTGAATTTGTTATAATTTTTTAGTACAGAATATTTTATAGTGCTACTTGGTGATTTATATAAAATTTTCTCTAAGTTATAATTTTATGGTAAGTGATTTTTACATATTTTTACATAATGGGGTGCGTAAATATATATTGCCTAAGGGCGCCAAAGATACAAATGCGGCAATGTTTGTATGTAATGACTATTCAGATCGTTGATTAAATACACAAATACAAAGCATATTTTATTTCTTTTTACACGTGTTATCATATTCNTAATACGGATATAATATGTATATAATTTTTAGGGTGTCTGATAGTTTCGCTTTGAAATTTTTCTGTACAGAATTATTTGTGGGAAAAACAAAAACAGTATGCATGAAGTTATAACTCAGAAAAACTATAATTTGGCTTGAATATTTTTCTTTAGTATTAATAACATTTTTATTAATCAATATTATCATCCACGATGACCACGTTGAGTTTCAATTTTTCTTCTGTTTAAAATGTAAGTATCTTTTTTATGCTTTAATTTAAATTGTGTCCTTTCTTACACATCAATTTACTTCATTAGTGAACCTTTCTGGCAGCAAACGTCTAAGCTAAAGTCGTTAATGACCGCATTTCATGAGTTTTTTTATTTTCTTGGAAAATATTTAATTCAATATTTATTATTTATTTTGAATATTTAAGTTTGGAGAAATAAAATTGTCACGAGTATTTATTTTTTCAATTTTTTTTCAAATCCAAGAAGTAATTGAAGATTTTAAAGTAATATTCCATGATTTTGAAAAAATTAAAGAAATTGTGGAATGTATATATTTTCCTTTTAATAAAGATTTATGCGTGAAACGCATTACCCAAAAGAATTCAAACATATTTCATATGGAATAAAAAGAATTAGAAAATGAAATTATAATTTTACAAACTAATTTAATCTTACAAGCTAGAAAATTTGAAAACGATTTTTGAAAATACATCAACCGAGAAAAATATTCCAAATTCAATATATTTATTCTTACAAAACGTGAATCTGTATTTTCATACTTAAAGTTAACGAAAACTAAACGTTTTGTCATAACTGATTCACATAATAAGGATTCTTTATTATTATCTTTGTCAGGATATGCTTCCAATTACGATTCCTTGGTTAGAGACATGCAAACACAGTCTTCCCATTATTGTTAAGGTAATAAAATAAATTTGATCTGATCTGAAGCTAATAATTACTCATGTTGTTTTGATTCCAGGACATAACATTTTTTGGTCCATTAAATAATGGTTATTCTTTAAGTATGTAGATATATAAACATAGTATATATATTTCACACCTCCCTAACTTAGACTCCTCCTATGGCGAATCGATCCTGATACTTTTAAAACAAAAAGTAGATTTTATGAACACTGTATATATATATATATATATATTTATATATATATATATATATATATATATATATATATTTTAATAATATAATTTAGTTAATATAAGTAATTATAATATAATTACAAGGTATGACCAAAACACTTATAATCGACAATATGACATCTTTATTTCAATATTATTTTAAAATTGACTTTTCAATATCCAATTATGCATAATGTAGTGCCTCTGACTTTCAAATTAATAAATATATTAATTTAATAATTAAATTGCAAATACATTATTAAATTAAAATACATTGTTTAATTATTCATAAATATACATTTTTCTTTCGAATTATCTCCATCTTTTTAATTCGAAAAATGTGCTTAAAACTCTGGAATTGGAACAATTTGTGGATCAACGAAATGCTTCCTTCTATATCAAATTTACATTACAAATGATAAATTTTGTAAAGCTGCTGCTGATAATCCTACTCGTTGTACGATCACAGAACATCCAGTCAATGGATACGTTAAAAACAAATCAACAATCACGCTCGGATAATCGAAACCTCACCATCGCAATCATATATCCAAATAACCCAAATATAAGAGTCTTATTTAATGAAATGTAATATTATTTCAAAATTGGCAAACACCAGATACGCTTGGTACAAGAACGGTCAATTAAATAGCAATGATAAAATGATTACTTTCGATGAATTGATAAAAGAAGATTTTGGTTCATACAAATATATTATTAAAGGAACTACCGAAACTGATTCAACACTGGAATTGGAAGCTTATTTTGTCTTAAAGTCCATAGTTATGATAACTACATTTGAAAAATCACATGGCTTTAAATGAAAATTTAATTTAAAAGTAATTTTATTTTTATGTAAAAAATTGCAAAAATAAAATTAAAAATAAATTACAATATGAATTAGCTATCATGTCGTAACATAAGTTTTGCTTCTTTTTATTCAAGTACTAAGGATAATAAAAACATATGATTAGTCATATTTTAATTTGCTACATAGTTCCTTGTTTTAATTAGTAGTAAAATCAGATACTGTCTTTATTAAAGGAAAACCATTTAAATAAATACATGAATCAGCCAAGAGTAACAATCTTTCACCCATTTTGGTTATCTTTAATATGAAATTCATAGAATTAAAAAATTCGGTCTTTTTAAGTGATAAGATATTCTTCTGGAAAATATATATAGACAATATCTTCATAGTCCTTACAATTCCTCTCAATTTTATCGTATTACACACAAACTCTACTATTACCAATACACAATTTATTCTGGAACTATCCAACTCTGAAGGTGGTATCCCACTTCCAGAATCTATGATTAGATTTACTGAAAGTTATGAACAATTACTACTCTTACTAATCTATACTTTAAAAGTCTATACTGTGATCACAATATCTCTTGGGAAAACTATGTCGCAATTCTACGCAATTTCATCATAAGAAATTTCTTTGGCACAAGTATTTTACAAGAAACATAAAGAAACTTGAAAATATGCTTTCATCAAAACAGGTATATCAAAAGGTTGCTCAAAATAGTTTCTACACCACCACCCCAAAGACATAACACTAAAAAATGAAGAGACAAACCAATAATATATTTTGCTTTCCATTCTCTAAACAATACTAATAAAATCAAAACCCCTCCTATACAACACGGATTTATCTGTATATACATCAGCCCAACTTTCATAACTTCGGTTCTATTAAAATAGAAATTTCGCAAATCTTCAATATACATTTTTCATAGTTATTTATAAAAATTAGATTAAAATAATTAAAAAATTTTAAATACATAAAAAATTACAAGTGTAAAATATAAAAAATGTAAATATAAAAATATAAGTATAAAATTTTAATTTCATCATCTCTATCAATTGTAAAAAGTGTCAATATTTGTTTCTAAATACCTTAAATTAAGAATCAATTTTTTTCTTGAAATTTTCTTGTTAATTGAATTCTTATATAGCAGGGCTGGCAAAAGCGTCGACCGCGGTCGACTGGTCGACCGCGTAGCTATCGAAAGTAGCCCGCTAGCACTATGGAAAATTGCATATAAAAATCAGTTTTTTATTTATTGAATTTCTAACTTTATAAACATATTTAAAATAAGTTTCGATTCATATGACAAAAAAATTCCAATAAGAAACATAATATTAGTCAGATAACACTCAGAGTGTAGTAAATTTTTAGTTTGAAATTCAAATATATACAGTTAGCTAATAATCAGAATAAATTTCATGTGTTTGAACAAGTAGGCCATAAAATAAAAGCAAAACATTGACGCTACAATCTTCGATAAGGAATAAAAAAATAAAAAACAACCAAAATAAAATACAACAAACGTGTGTTTGTCTATTTCAATTTTGAAATCAAATTGTTTTCGTTAGAAAAATTTGAAAGCTTGAAGTATTCAGTATTGAATAATACCTGCTTATAATATTAATTTCAAATTTTTTTATTAAAAAAAATTCTTTATAAAAGTTAACATTTTTAATTTTTGAGTATGTAAGTGTGTTTAACATTAATTTTCATATTAATTTATTTTAGCTTTTATTATTTTCTTGTTTTAGCCCCAATGACACAACCGGCCAAAAAAACTAAAACGTACCATTATAATACTGAATGGGAACAGGAATTTTTTTTCATAATGATGAAAGATAAGTGTGTTTGTCTCATTTGTAATTCAAACGTAGCACTACCTAAAAGAGCTAACGTTGAACGACATTTTCGAACAGTGCACAAACAGTATGAAATTGACTTTCCATTACATTCCGAGGTACGAAAAGACAAAGTCAAGCAGTTAAAGTCTCAATTAGGTGCACAACAAACTTTTTTTACGAAATTTAACTCAAAATCAAAAACAGCTACCCTAGCATCATTCAAGGTAGTTAATATTTTGATGAAACATAAAAAACCTTTTGGAGATGGCGAAATATGGAAACAGGCGTTTGTTGAAGCTGGTGAGGTGTTATTCAAAGATTTTAAAAACATGGAAGAAGAATCCAAAAATGCGCCAGGAATTCTTTACGATAAATATACAAATCAAATTACTACCCTTTTAAATGAATTTAACACACGTTTCGCAGATTTATCTAAAATTGCAAATATTGCTATGTTCATGTCATTCCCGTTTAATGATGTTATTGATACAGAGGAGATCGCTACTCTGATTAATGAATTACTGGATTCAGATTCAGCTTGCTTAGAAGATGAGATAATAGCGTTGAAAAGCGGCATTTACTTAAAATCAAGAGCTACAACCGAAGATAATTTTTGGAATCTTATTTCAGAAGAAAAATATCCAATTTTGCGGAGAGTAGTTGGATATATGTCCGCATTTTTTGGATCCACCTATCTTTGTGAATCAGTCTTTTCTTCAATGAATGTCATTAAAACAAAACATCGATCTTGTTTGACAGATGATCATTTGGAATCATGCTTGCGGATCGCCATAAGCTCCTATTGCCCGAAATACGAAGAACTTGCTGATAAGATGCAGTGCCACGTATCAGGTGCAAGTAGTAGCAGTAAATAATATTATATTAAGATATGTTTACGTTCTAGTAAAGTATTATAAGTTTTTTTCTAATGCGTTTTGTATTTAAATAGAATAAATAGAATAACTACAGGTAACAATTGAAAATAGTTTTTCTGGTAGACCGCCAGATTTAATTTAGTTAAAAGTCGCCCGCAAGACTTGAAAGTTTTGCCACTCCTGTTATATAGTATGGAAAAGTTGAGGGGATTGCAATGCAATTACATCTATTTAAAATATTTACAATCCTATAAAAATTCTTCATAAATTAATTTTGTAATTTCAAATAAGATTTAATAATAAGAATTAATAAAATAATACTATATGGTATTTACCGGTAATATCTAAAAAAAGCAGCTGCTATTGTCAATTCAACACAATTGATTTTATTTCCAATAAAATTTTGGCATATTGAAGTTTTACCAACTCCTGTACATATAATTATGAGAAAAAATTGTATTAAATTCATCTTAACCTGATGAACCAACAACAGCTACTTTGCCGAAATATTTATATTCATCCATTTAAAATTAATACATTTTATCAATAATGATCTTAATCATTTAAAACAAGATATAATTTCTCAATGAATATTATATATTATCAATGCAGAAAACATTGCTAATTGAAATATATAATAAATACAAAATATTAATATTAGAATCTGCTAACACATCTTCTAAATTATTTTTTAAATCCGGTTCAAAAGTTAACGTCATGATTCCAAGAATTTATTTAAATGAAATATTGTATAATTTCCAAACAAATTTTCAGCGTTGAATAAAATATTTTAAAAACCATTTATTAAAATTTCGATATTTAAAATACATTTATTTAAAAATGATTTACTAATAAAAAGCTTGTTGAATTTTTTAATTTAAAAATTTAAAAATTTCAATTTAAAAATGTTTTTAAAAGTTATTTTAAATAGTCAATTATTTATCATTTAAAATTATTTTAATAAATCATTCAAATATTTAATTCTCAACTGAAAACCTCACGTTCCCCTTCTTTAAGAAATTTCTTTATCTTTTCAACATTTCTTTGAAGCATTTTCCCACTTTGGTCTTGTAGCAGATATCGGCGATCATGGATCTTCTGCATTATTCTGTATGACCCTTCCTTGTCTTTCGTTCTTGATTCTACTTTTAGCAGTACCTCATCTCCAATATTGAATGATCTTTTTGTTTGCGTTGTTTCTCGTGTGTTTTCTTTTTGTGAAATCGGCGCTTTACTATGAAATTGTTCTCCAGCTATTTTTCTTCCAAAAATTACTTCTGAGGGACTTCGCCCATTTGATTTCTGAATTGTTGCATTCATGGTAAATTCAATCTCTGGTATGATCGCTGCCAAATCTGTTATACTTTTTTTTTAAATGATGCATTTATATAGTCTCTTATTGTCCTGAATTGACGTTCTATCACACCATTTGTATTATGGTGGTATGGACTTGAAAAGCATAGTGTAATTCTCATTGATTTTGTAAAATCTTTCATCGTCTTAGATTCAAATACTTTTCCACAATCTGTGTGAATTTCCTTTGGTTCTCCAAATCTAAGAATCCATTTTTATGGTATTGTTTTCTTCATCGTTTCCTCATCCTGTTTAGCGACAGCAGTCAGAGAGATATATCTGCTAAATTGATCAATCATTGCGACTATATATCTTTTCTTTCTGAATGTTTCCTGTAATGGACCACGTATATCAATGTACACTCTCCCTCGGCTCCTCTGCTGTCAGTTTTATTGTATCTTCCTTCATCTTTGTTGTCACAACTTTCGTTCTTTGACATGCCTCACATTATCCAATTGTTTCTTTTACTGATTCTTTTATGTCTCCCATATCGTAATTGTCCTCTACATATTTTGTCATCTTTTCTGCTCCTGTGTGTGATAGCAAAATATGCATACTTTTTATCATTTCTTGTCTTTTTTCTCTAGATATCCATATCTTGTCTTCCCGAATTTGACTTCGATACGGCATATGTGCTCTTGCTTCATTTTCTCGACCTCTTCTACTCGCCATCTTAGTTGTATACCAAATTGTTTATGCAACTCTAAACCACCAATTACCTCTGGAGTCATATATCTTACTATCGTAAACTTTACCCTTCTTTTCCTGCCATTTATTCCTATTTCTAATATTGCTTTACCTTTAGTTTCTAAAATACTATTATTTGCACATCTCAATGTCAGTCGTTATTGTCAGTTCTACATCTTTACGTTTCTCAAATTTGCTCCAACTCATGACATTTACTGTAGCTCCTGTATCGAGCAAGTATTCCAGATTCTGGTCTTGTATTCTAATAGTTACACTTGGTCGGCCTTGCATTTTATCTTAACTAATAATATCATTTTTCCATTAATCTAATGTGAGTATTTGTATTTTGTCTCATTCTATTTCTACAAAATCCTTTTTTATGAATCTGTTTACTTTCCTTATTGCATTATATTCTTCTTCTGTTACATCTGTATCTTTCACATCTTTTTCTATAATACATGATATTTTACTTTTATTATAATAATTAATAATTTGGGGGTCAGTATCGCTGTTTAATACACTGCCCCGACTATCTCCTCTTCTTTCGGGGCGTTGATATTTGGGTATTCTCTGTATTTATCTTCTATTCTTTCATCACCTGGTTCGTCTATGAATGCTACGTATGACTTGTCTGCTTGTCTTGTATCCTTTCTAGTTCCTTGAAAACCATGCACTACTTCATGTCGCTCTTGTTGTCTTCCAAAATTCTCATTGATTCTCCGATATCTCATTATCTCCAAATTTGTGTAACAATCTACCTCTTTATGACCTTCGAAGCTTCACCTCGTACACCTTATTTTTTGACAATCTCTTCTCACGTGTCCCGGGGTACCACAAGCATAACATTCGACTACCTTTCTCTGCATCTCTGGACACTGACTTCTTACATGTCCTTGTCTTTCACATGTAAAACATATAACTGCCTTCTTTGCTATGCAATCTCTACTCAAATGGTCCGGTCATTATCAAATGTTAATTGTGTTTAGAATAATAATAAAATATATTTGATTTTTTTTAAAATTTTTGGCATAAAATTATTTTGCACTAATATTAAAAAATGTTATTTTATTAATAAGTCATACCTTCGGGGGGTCTTTGTTAATACTTTGAAAACATTTCGAAAAAAAATATGACTCATACTACTCATCTGACATGACTTCTTTGAATACCTCTTTGAACACAAAGACATGACTCATACTTTTTCAAAAAAAATTTCTTAATCTCTCACCATTGCTATTTTAAGACCAAGACTTTTCAAAAATTCGGCTGTTCATTTAACAAAGACATTGATGAAAAATTTTCCAATTATTTTTAACAGAATTTTATTCTCAAATTTAATTTTTTTTTAAAGGCATAATATTTTTTGAAATTTTTACTTTGGAAAATTAGCAAAATTAATCAAAATTATTTCTAATGTCCTGAACATGTCTTCATTTAAGTTGCGCTTGAATTGCATATTTCTTTGTTATCATGCATTTTAATAATACATTAAAACTCATTATTATTTGTTGTGATTAGAAAAGCATTAATCATTATTATTATTATTATTGTTATTATTATTATTGTTTTTATTATCATCATTGTTATTATTATTATTATTATTATTATTATTATTATTATTATTATTATTATTATTATTATTATTATAACTATTATTATATTTTTTATTCCCTTTTGATATTACCGCCATAATTATCTTCGACGAAATGCAAGGATGATATTTGCCGTGTTTTTGTTAATCATGCACCTGTATTGCAATGTCCTTGTTATTTATGCACCTGTATTGCAAAGTTATTAGTCATGCAATATGTTTGGTTATGATGCACTGATAATATCATTTTATTATTTTAAATTTTATTATTATTTATATTAGTGGCTCTCAACCTTTTTAGCTCATGGAACATTGAGCTTATCTGAAATTTTTCGCGGCACACCTTACTCGCTCTCGTCCCTACAATACAAATATTTTTCAGTTTCTATTTTCATTTGAAGTTTTTTAATTGAAAAAATTCAAAATTAAAATTCGATATAATTTTTGTTAAAAATATTGTTCCGAAGGTTTTATTTTTCCTGTTCGGATTTAACATTTTTAATGAGAAGGCTGAACCTGCTTTCGAGAGCAAATCAGGCTGAATTAAGGTTCTAATGTTGACAGGCAAGCACGCATTTCGTCGTCGATGTTAAGAAGTCGCACTTTCTTTATGGATTTGATTTCAGTTAGAGCCGAAAATCCAAATTCACAAAACCATGAAGACGCAAATGGCAGAAGGATTTTAATTGCTTTTGAACTTGTCAAAGGATATAATTTCTTAAGAGAGAGCCAAAATTCATCCAAGCTCTTCCCAGGAAATGCTAATTGATGGAATTTGTTGTTATTTAAATCGATCAGCTCTTCTTCTTCCTCAATTGAAAGATTTGTTGTTTCAAGCATCCCAAATGGATTAATCACTCAGCCATATTCGTCAACAACGGAAGGCGATGGGAAATAATGCTGAAATGACGATTGGAGACCTGTCATTGTGATGAGGATTGTTATTCATTGACAGAGGGAAAGCAGTCAAAGATACCCTTCGAGATTTTCTTCTTCCACAACGTCAGGTTTTCATAAAACGACTTCAGTTTTAATGTTGATGTAATAATATTTTCCGATGATCCTTGAAGACTTAAGTTCAAAAAATTCAATTTGTCAAACAAATCTGAGAGAAATTGAACTTTCAGCCACCAGATTTAGGTCATCACGTGATGCCGAAAGTGAAAATGGAAAGTAGACAAGAACAAAAATGTACGAAAGAACAAAAACATTTTATTATGATTTTATTATGATTATAATTTATGCATAGTATAGCTCGTGTACATGTATGTATATTCGTATATTCGTATGAGCATGTATTAGCATGCACACCGGAGAAAAGCCAATTTGTTGCAGTTTTTGTAGTAAGGTGTGGTACAAAAATATTTTCGCCATCTTGTCAACCAGACTGTTCTTAAACATTTTGTACCAAAAAATCCAGATACACTAAAACTTAGTCATTTACAATTTGTTGTCAAGTTGGACAATCAACTTTTCGAGAAATATCATGCTCCTGATCAATTGCAACTATGAGGTAGACTTCAGTTTTAATGTTGTAATCCTCTGCGTCTAACTGCTCGGCATTTCCCTGTGTTCATTCCAGCCAATTTTGTAAAACAAGCACCAGTAATGAGATGTAAAGTGTGTTGCAACAGACCTGGTCCCGATGGAAGAAAATTTCGTAAAGAGACACAATACTACTGTCCGGAGTGTGATACAGCACTATGTGCAGCTCCATGTTTTGGTGTTTATCACACCAAATATGATTACTAAAAACTATTGACATCGAATATACGTATCAGTTTAGTTCGTTATTGAACAGTACAATTTAGTATAGAAAATTTGAAGTAGTGTAAAAAGAATTTTTAATTTTTTTAAAAAATACCAAAATTCAGGTTTTTCTTATTTTCCTCACGATTTCTAAAAGAATACTCATTTTCACTTAAAAAACATTTTATTTTGCCAGGACAGCATTACATAACAAATTATGATAGAAGAAAATACACGGTTTGCATAACAAAAAAAATTTTCCACGGTAAAGGCGTTAACAAAAACCATACATTCATCTTTGTAAGAAATACATGAATATTTGGAGATATTTTTTAATAAATTCCTAAATATTTAGCAAGAAACATGTTAATTCGAGTAGCATTCATCAAACATTTATTTTAAATTTATGCATATTTGATAGAAAAATATGGATATTTAAAGAATCATTTAATAAATTCACAGGTATATTAATAAAATGGTCTTTTTTTCTCTTTGAAAATTTCTGATGAAAAAAAAATGATAAAATGTGTATTAAATTTTTATTAATTATTTTTTATAGTTGTGTGTATTTATTTTCATTAACATTTTATATTATTTAAACTTTATGATTGCATGTTTTCTTTGTATTATTAATATTTTTATTTTAGAAAAAAATTGAAATAAGTATGAGACATGTTCATTGTTCAAATGGACTTCGAAAAAAAATTATGAATCATGCTTTTCACTTGAGATGACCTTTTTGAACATGTGTGTGAGTCATACCATTAATCACACAAAGACATATAACGATTCAAAATGACCACTGTATCATTCTCTATCCGATTAGTCATAACTAGGATAAGTTATACTTTGCGTAAGCGAATCAGAGCGCTTTGTGCCAGAAAGCACACATCTACCCACTAAAAGTAATGTGAACATCTCATAGTGCCTGACGAATTTAGCGAAAAAGTAATAAGGTCCCACGTGTTGAAAACCGATTGGGGAAGATATTCAGGAATTCTGTTTCTTAACAAAATTGTAAAAAGTAAAATTTTGTAAATAGGCCAAATATACATTACACGTAAAGTAGAAACTAAACGAATGAATCAAAAATGAAATGCTTTAAAAAAACAATCAATGTTGAGGATACCTCAATAATAAATAATATGAAAAATAAAAGTTACCTGAAGGAAAATCGTCATGGCAAACGGGACGATCTAGGAGAACTTAGAGAAGAAAATGGAAGTAAAAAGAAATGAAAAAGATAAATCAAACAAAAGAAATCAAACAAGAAATTAAAACAAAGGTCATCATTAATTAACAAGTACAAAGGGGGAAAGGAATCTCAAATTCAAAAAACACAACAGCAGAAAAATGTAAATCTTGACAGGTTGTCACAGATATCAAAATTTCAAGAAAAGTTGGCCTAACAAAAAGGGAAAAGAACAAGACATATCTCGACATCTGTCAAAGATAAGGCAGGGACAGTGGAAAAAGCGGGAAGGAGAAAAATTGGAAAACAAAATGATCTCAAGTACCGCAAATGTGATGAACTATATAAAAGAAAGATGCAGAAGAGAAAGAGGTAGTTACGAGTAACGAGTTAATTAAAGGGAGTTAAAGTTAAGTTGAGAAGAAATTCGAATTTGGATTCAAACTTAAAGTAGTTAAGAAGAGATATTTGATTTGGAGGATAACAAAAATCTTTGTAAACCTATTATAAATGTGGAAAAGAAGTGAATAATTGTGGTCAAAGCAATAGAGCAATCGAAAAACGGGTTCCAATGATTAAATCGATCGACGATTAGTGATTATTATTGTTATAGGTGAATTATACACGGAGAGCTATTCTTCACGTAGTGACATAATAAGCTCTGGATAATTGTCTATATCTGAGTTGTTTGGCTGCAATTGCAACTTGTATAATCTATTGTGATTATTAATAAAGGTTATCTTGTTCGAAGTTGTAAATTTGTGAATTGATAAAACACGCTGGGAGTCAGAGACGTAATTGTTGAATTTATAACTCACTACCGATCCAATAAACTCAACAAATGCAATGCAACAGATTATGACTAAAATAAAACAGAAGATGAGAGAGTGAAAACAGAATATCAAATGAAAAAGCACGAAAAGAAGAAAAAATCAGAATTATTAAATCAACACCAAGAACAATATCATAATTGTGTAAACAACGCAAAAATGAAATATCAGAAACAGCTTGTCGACAAGTACTGAATGGGACAAATACAGATAAACAGATCCCACCTCACAATGGCTATTCATAATGTAGCCAATAATGAGTTTGCCAATTCGATTTCTCTGATATTATTTTTGAAATATCCTTTTTGATAATCTTTTTTTACAAATCATATTCTTTTTTTTGGTTCAGCAATTATTTCTGAATCATTAACACCTTTCCAAATCATAACAGTATCTTCTTATAATTAGTATTTCTTTAGCATGGTAAAGACGTATTAAGTTAGACCTTGGTCCGTCAGAGCATTAACAGTTCTGGCAGCTAAACTCACACTTTCGCTGATGACCATCCACCTTGCTCATCAAAAATATAACTTACCAGTGGGCTCCTTGTTATGAATTCAAAGTTTTACGGTACATTAGGAACCTAGAAATGCCCAGAATTTACCCACCATGAACCCACCAATTCCATTGATTTTGCTTATCCAGTGTCAATTTTAAGATTAATTATGTAGTGACATCAAACTTCGCCATTCTGAATAACTTTTGAATAAAAATTATAAAATAATTCTAAAAAAATATCGTGCTGTACTTCTTAATTAAAATTCAAAATTGTATATATATATCACTTCAAAAAATTTTTAAATAAATAAATTTATAATTATTTGTTGAAATCATTTAGGCAAAATTTAAAATTTTAAAAATAATTTCAATATTGGAATTATAATTTAAAAATTTTTATTATGCTGGTCTTATTGGAATGGTGTGCAGCTTTTGTTACCTGGTTTTTAGTAAGGGTTAATCCCTATTGGCGAAAAGTTGAGCCATTTCTGAGGCTTACAATTCTTGTTATTATAACATTAATAGTTACTTTTTGGGTATCTGTATTCAGTTATTTGCTCCTATACTATTTTTACGTTCCAATTGCTAAAGCGAATAAGCAATTAAATTTCAAATTTTCTTCAACATGCAAATCATTACGTGAAAACACAGGCATTGCATGTTCATTTCCTAAAGATAATATATCATTGTTCACTGATGGAAGTTCGTTATTGTCATTTGGGCAAAGTTACAAACTTTTCATAGTATTGGAAGTTCCAGAATCAAAAATCAATCGCGAAATCGGCATGTTTATGGTTGGAGTAAATTTATATGGCAAAGAAAACAATTTGCTTCAATCTCAAGAAAGGTCTATGATGCTTGAGTATAAATCGGAATTACTTGAATCAATAGATACTATTTTATTTTCTCCATTTTATTTACTTGGAAATAAAAAGCAAAAGCAAGAAATTAGAATCGAAATGTTTTCCAATTTGGTAGATAATCTAGTTAGTTTGTAGTTAATTTATCTATTAATAATTTTTAAATTGAAATTTAATTATCTTTCCGTCTATATATTTTTAAATAACATTTAAATTATATAAGTCTTATTTGTCATAACCGTACCACTATGTTATTGTTATCTTTGCAAATGGTATCTTTCTTATATTCATAATAATTATAATTGTATTTCCATTATTCTTTTTTTTTGAAAATTTAACCGGGGAATTTATTTTCACAATGTTATTAACTATTCGCTGAATCCTGCTGAAAGCAATTTATTAGGCAAGTGTGATGCGGAGTATTTCAGATTAATCGAAATACTCAATGGTTACCATAATTTTGTTATTGAAATTAATCATCATAGTAGGATCAAAATATATTGTTCGGATATTTAAATTGGTTTATTTAAACGTTATCCTCGCTCATCTACGATAGAGTTTCTCAATTTTTGCGGCGTCTGAATATTTCAAGGTAAACAATATTTACCCCAGATGTGCTTGTTTCATTTTACTTATATTTATTTTAAAATGACATTTGTATTGTAAGCTCCTTTACATTATTTGTATGATGTAAATTTTTTATTAGTTTTTATTATTACAAAACAAAGTTTATCATAATTTTGTAAAGGAGCCATCCATATATTACGTACGTACTAATGGGGGGAACGGGTGGTTGGATTTAGGAGAATTTGCGCATGGGAAGGGGAGGGTGTCATAACAAAATGTATACGTACGCAACGTATGAACACATGCACGTTTCGCTCTATTCAAATCTGATGGACAGCAATTCTGCTGGCGTCGTGTAGGAGAACGATTTCACCCTGACTGCATTCATCCAACTGTGAAATATGGAGGAGGCTCCATTTCTCAGCTTGTGCAATTGACCCTCTAGTGAAGTGCAGCAATCACATGATGTCAATGGAATTCCGTACCATTCTGGAACATGAGCTTGTTCCCTTTCTCCCAGAAATTGAGGGGCTAATTTTCCAACAAGATAATGCACCAATTCATACTTCATACAATTCATATGAAGGAATTCTTTCTGCAGGACAGTATCAACGTTATGGATTGGGTTCCACAAAGCCCTGATCTGAATCCTATTGAGTTTCCATGGGGCGTCCTTGGTAGACGAGTTCGCAAAAGGATTCCCATTGCCCGTAACGCCTCCGACCTAAAAAACGCATCTGTGTGAGGAATGGTCACACATCTCCACTGATTTACTGGCAAAAGTATTCGATACAATGCCTAAATGAGTGCGACTTGTTATCGAGATGATAGGTAATATAACGAAGTACTAACTCTCTACAGACATTCAGTATTCGTGTGTGTTTGTAACATTTCTTCCCATTGCTGTTCATTGCAGGCTGCAATATGTAAACAACTGCCTGACTGGAGACTTTTGGTAGGCCGGTTTATAAACTGAGGAATATCATAAAGGTGAAACGCATCCTAATGCAGATGCGCTATCAAGAACTGAATGCGATACGTGCAAACAGTGTCAAACGATTCATTGGGTACAAAAAACATGAAAACAAAGATCCTAGCATTCATATGTCACAAAGATGGAAAACGGTGGCACCAAGAAATAGTAAATATCAAAAGAGATACTAATCAGGAAAGACACAAAATTTATAGAAAGTAATGACATTATTCATTCAAATTAAGGTAAAATATGGATTCCATGCAAAAGAAAAATATAATTTGTTTTGTAAACCCATAAAATGTTGTGTCATGCTGGGTTTAATAAAGCCCATGAATATATTTCTAGGAAATTCAACATGAGGAAACAGACAAGATTTTATTAAAAAAAATTGTCAAAAAAAGACGACTATAACTACATAAGGCTATAAGACTTTTGTGGCCCAATGAAAACTGATTGGAATGGAAAGAAGTATTTTTGGTAATTATAGACCAATTTCGTAAATATGTACATGCATTAATAATACATCATATGACATCTTTGACATTAAGACATGCATTGCGTAATATATTCACTGAAATATCATACAAATTTAACATGCAATAATATTATTTCAAATAGGGTATTATTTACAATTATCCTACAATATTATTCATTAAATTATGTTTAAATGGCATTATTGTATTGTTTAATACTGTTATATTAGTATGTTCTTATTATATTTGTGTGTGGTATGAAATTGTTGTTATTGTCAAGAAATTTGAAGGACCCGAAAGGAGTCTCCGTTAAAACTTGTGGCGGGACAATCGGGGTGCGTGCTGAGTTTGTTTGTAAGATAATAATAAATACACAATAACGATTAAATTAAATTACAACTTTATTTAACAAAAATAAATAATACTTCAGAAAATCGGACTGCACAGAATTAAAATTTTCGGCTCTCAAATTTTCTTTTGGTGTTTCGTTGTCGTCTGTTTCTTTATGATTTTCTTTTTAATATTTCCCCTAACTTTAGCTTCTCTCTGATTTTCGTTTTAATATTTACCTCGCGTTAGCTTGCCTCTCAAATTTTCTTTTGAATACTTTACCACCGATTATTTCTTGTTAATCTTCTTTTAATATTTTGTTTAGTTATTCTTTTACGATCCTTTTAGGATTAAGTTTAGGAATAGGCTTGGTTGACTTTATCTTCTTTTAATGTCTTTCGTTAATTTCGTTCTCCGTAAAAATCACAGACTTTAGGATAGCGATTTCTTTGAAACAGTCTTTTGCGATTCTCAAGGATTAAGTTTAAGAATAGATTTGTTTAACTTTATCTTCTTTTAATTAATATTCTTCGTTAATTTCGTTCTTTGTAATAATCACTGTTATTTAATTTCCTATCGATTTTTTTAAATTTTTTTCAATTTTCTATATAGTTTTTTTTTGAAAATCTGGATTTCCCAGATGGTGGCAATTTATGTTATAATATTCACAATTCCTAATTGTGAACGCTGAGATATAAAAAAATAACTATACATTACAAATACCATTCCTCGCAGCTATTGTAAAAATAAATAATTTAAGTGTTTATTTCATTTTTCGTGTTTTTTATATATCTAAAATGCTTTCCTTCATCATAAACATTGAAAGTCCCCCTTGAAAAGTGACCAAATAGAGTAATATGCCCTTCAGACGAAACCCCTAAACTTATCCTTTAAATTTTTAGAAACTATTATTTCTAGAAGCGCCTTAAATAAATAGAAAGGTATTTTTATGCAATTTAAAAATATTTTTCTAAAATATTACTTTTATTTTACGTTAAAATAAATGTCTGAATTGTGCAAAATTTAATTTTTTCCCGATTTACTCAATTTTGTTTATGAAAATCCGGTTTTCTGAAAAACTGATTTTCCGTGTATATCGGATGGGGATGGAGGGCAGTGACATGAGTAAATTATAAAAATCTATGCATTATAACAGAAATATATCGAGGGCAAAACGTATTAATTTTATTAAAATTATCAAGTGATATTTGTAATAGAGTACGTGTGAACCTAAATATTTAAAATAAGCATTACTGACCAAGTATACCTAGAGAGGTGACCGAAGGTCATTGTAATATCGATATTTTTACTAAAATGGATTTGTAACATTAGTTTTTATTTTTCAGTACGATAAAATTTATTTCTGTGAAGTGATAATATTCACACAACTGCTGCACTATTATTCGGGAAATTTGCAACTCTATGCAAATTTCGGTGGGATTCGCAGTTTGATGTTCTATTATCCATTTTTATCGGCCTTCGTTTTTGTAACTATCTTCTTTTTGAGCTTGAACTTTTTAGTTTTGATTAATTGGCTTCATCGGCAATGGGTTAAACTGGAGTCCAACACGTCGAATAACATTGATTGGGTGAATGAAAGTTCGGAGAGAAATGAGGATGATGATTTCTGGCCAGAGCCCAGACCGTGCTCGAGTAAATTTCAATCTTTTTATATGG
The DNA here is from genome assembly GCA_959609185.1 of Schmidtea polychroa. NCBI lineage: Eukaryota > Metazoa > Platyhelminthes > Tricladida > Dugesiidae > Schmidtea > Schmidtea polychroa. Next base: position 186,819 of record CAUHTR010007727.1, read on the forward strand.
TTTTTATTTTGATCTAGTTTCCGGACAGGAAATAATTCATAGAAATTACAAACCAAATATTATCGAAAATTTCGGGGAAAATTCAAATGACCAATGATAGAGTTTTTAATTTAAAATAAGCATTTTCCATTTATCAGATTGTTTAATATATAAGCAGATATACTAATTTGATATATTTTAATAAATTATTGTTTATATTAGGTGTTAATTGAATTATTTTGATTGGTTTTTGTTTCTTATCTCAAAGAATATTATGTGATTAAATAAATATTTAGATATTATTATTAAAATTGAGTGTGATGTTAAACGTTGCTAACTCCGAATACGTCGTCGATATTGGTTATAAAATGTAATTTAACCACTAAAAATATCTATTCCAGTGACAGTTCACAATTGGTACTAAAATAGTTATTCGGTTTCTTTGCTATTCCTTTGTCGGTGTAAATTTATTAGCAGCATTATCAATATTTCTAAATGAAACTGATCATGTATTTAATCACCGAGTAACTTAAACTCATATTACGAAAGGCGGAGTCACTGTTTTCTTTATAAAAATCTTAGAATATTGGATTGTTATTTTTCATTATCATGTACAAAGATTTACAGAGCTTATTTTTGTTGCATAATGCTTTATGTTTCTGGCAGGCAGCTGATCCTTTGAATACATTCAATAATATTTTCCTTAACTTGCACTGAATGCGAATTAGGCAATTTTCGGATGGATGAGCACTTTTAGTTGATGGTAGAATTATAAATTAATTTTTTTCTGACATTAAGATATGAATGGGAGTAACTCCAATAAGTTTGATTACATATGAATGTTGTAATATGGTATCTTCCTCACCATTTATTATTCTCCTACATTGTCAGTTTTAGATTTTGTTTATTATATTTTGAGATATTCGTTGGGGAATCTATCTATTGATTGAGTAGTTGTGACGCCTTAATATGAGTATATTTTCATATTTTGTTATCGAAAAACTGAAATTGTTCACGTGTCATTTTCTACAAACTACACATGAATCTAATATATAAATTTGAAAGTTTGTTTGTTACCCATAGAATTCCCACCGGTGGACCTTGGGTGCTGAAATTTTGTATGTGACCCTCATTTGACTCGGGACAGGCTATGTTTCAACCCCAGGTGACCACCCCTGGGGTACCCTAACCCTACTTAGGTTCACTATGATTTACTACAGTAGATATCCCAAGGAGGTAAAATTGGCAACAATGTTACAAATAAAAGTTGTAGATCATGTTATGTTTATAAAATAGGATTAGTGTACAACTGCTTCAACTCTTCAGGATTTAAAAGGAAACACAAAACTAATGGGAGATTTTCGACAAACTTTGCCTGTCATTCCAAAGTCAACACCAAGTGATGAGTTGAATGACTTCCTCAAAGCTTCAACTCTGTGGAAACAGGTAAAGAAAATAAAGAAAATACATGCAGATAATGCAGCAGGCTACTTCTCACATCAATTGCTTCAACTTGGCGATGGAAAGTAGCAGGTAGACCTGGTACAAGGAACTGTTTCTTTCCCATCAAATTTTTGCTCTGTAGCAAAGTCACTTGAAGAGTTGAAACTTGCAGTTTTCCAAACATCAAAGACCAGTTTAAAAATCCTGAGGGGTTGTGCGGAAGGGCCATTCTTGCTCTAAAGAATTCAAGTGTCAACAGCATCAATTCTCAAATTCAAAATTTTTTAGCAGGCATTTCAAAAACCTACAAATCAATTGATACGGTTACAGATCCGGCACAAGCTGTTTACTATCCAACAGCGTTTTTGAATTCTTTGGAGCCTCCTGGCATGCCTTCACACAACTTGGAGCTTAAAATTGGAACTCCTACCATACTTCTGAGAAATTTGGATCCCTTTAAACTATGTAATGGAACACGATTGAGCATCAAGAATCTCTTACCTCATGTAATAGAAGGCACAATTTTGACAGGCTGCGTCAAAGGAGATGTCTTCATCCCAAGAATTCCACTCATACTCATTTCAAGCGACTCCAATTTCCAATCAGACTTGCATTTGCCTTGTCTATCAACAAGGCACAGGTACAGTCTTTAAAAGTGGCAGGCATTGTACTCGAGGAAGCATGCTTTGCCCATGGACATCTATATGTGGCATGTTTTAGAATTGGGTCACCAAGAAATCTTTTCATTTTTGTACCAGAAGGAGAAACCAAAAATATAGTTTATCGACAAGCTTTATCATAAGTGATAAATAAATTACATGTACTTTTTTTAATTAAATTTCTAAATTTTGAATCTGTTTACTATTTTTTAAATCGTGCAACGCCGGGTATCCCAGCTAGTTTTCTCATAAAATTAGTACATCAAAAAATGAATATTACATTGATAAAAAATTGATTCCTGTCCTTCCTGAATTCTAACAGTGAATTTACAAAGATTTTTCAACTAGAAACACTAACTCTGCTTATCGACTACTATCTTCCCCAGTAAAAAACCTGGTGGTTCTATATGAGAGGAACGAAAAAACCAAAACTTTGAAAATGAAAGTGAAAATCTTAAATAAACCCCTTATCGAATAAAACTTATTTTATTTTGCTTTGTTTTTATTCGATTATATTGAAATTAAAAATTTAATTCGGAAAAATCTTGAAAAACTGTTAAAATAAATTATTAATTTATTGGTATTAAAAATCTATTGAGCTTTTATTTATTTATACATAATGCCTTATATTATTTTTTTTACATTAAAATAAGCTTTATTTAATCTTTCTACTTGGATCAAGTAGGCTTATTAAACCATTTTCACATACATGGGGACCATAGTCTATTACACCTTTGGTTCTTGGGGTTATATTATTACTAGTTATCAAATTATGCATTTATTTTTAATTATCACATGATACAATTTAACATCAAATAATCTAATCATTTTTATTATTTCCATTTCTTAATTTTTTATATTCAATTGGGTTTATATTTTCAATCCATGATAACCTTCAAATTTTATTATTTCAATATTTTCTTTTCGTGAGTTCAATACAAGTTTAATATTAAATTTAATATATTTTGAGCAATATCGGCTGCGGAGATAAATTTGTTTGTTGTCTTTTCATGAAGTGAATAAAAAAAAATTCAATGGTGAAAACTAGTCCATTAGCAAAAACCGTCTTGATAATGAATTTTATAGCCATCTTAGTAAGTACTGCAAAAAATCGATTGAGATTTATTCACATTTTATATAAATCTATATTTTATTGGGGGTTATTTTGATTTTTATTGAATTTTATTCGACTTGTATTCTTCGCTATCAACTTAACAAATTAATTTTAATAAAAAAAAAACTGAATTTAGTAAATTGAAATTCTAACTATATATAATGTAAAATTTTGCTAGAACCTAAACCAAAATGAGCACCGGGAAACGTCAATCGCCGTAGATAAATACAGTTCAAGCGATGAGTTTTTTTTATGTTGAAACTCGTTATCGATATTGGTTTCACATTTAACATCAAAAAATCATTATTCCTCAACACTTCCACGAATTTCGCCCTCTCAGCATTTCTTGAAATATGTGAAGGCAAATTTGCAAAAATGCATTGGTAAGAACCGTGTCCTAGTGAAGCAAATGTTAGTAAACTGCAGCTTGGCTTTCATATTGCAAAATATACCTTTTTTGTAAAAAATGGTTAAGCATAATTGAAGCTAAAAATAAATACAAACCTACCAACATCTATTTAAAATGTGAAATTTAGAAACAGCCTGATTGTCGTGGTTGAGTAGGAATACTTGATTACACTCTTCATAAGCTTCTACTGTTCAGTTTAATGAATAATACAACCCTACAAGTTTCATATCGATCTGGTCTCGATAGCTATATGTGCATATAAAATATCAACAAAAGCTATCTAAGAACAATTTTGACAATTACAAAAGACGTTAATTTAAAACATCCATACTGCTTTAAGATGGCCATATAATCTAGTTAAGCGAAATTGTGAAAATTATCATTACAAATTATATTTACGATATTAATTTTTTTCCACACAAGTTATTAAAACAATCGAATTAATTACGTAGTTAAACTGATTGATTAGCAAATTTTGAATCACAAAAATAAGAACTATATATAATCAGAAAAGGTAAACAACAACTTTATAATAAAATCTAAGCAGTTTTATTAAACAATTAAAAACAATTTTTATCCAATCAGGCAACATAATGATATAAACTGGAATTTGATTGGTCACGGGTAATATAATCTCTTTCAATCAAATGTTCAATTCTCTTTTTAATGTCACTCCCCTAAATACTCATATTAAGTTCCAATAATCAATAAACTCAGTTTTACTTTCAAAGGAAATCGTAATTCCTTAAGAACATCAGTTACGAGTAGCGTGTGCTCAATAGAACGATGAGATTTCATTAGCCGTACAATACAGCAATCCAAATGCGCTTGACGATCAGCAAATACCTGCTCTTCTGTAGCTTGTTGCTCTTCTTTCTGCATCGATAATTAATGTTATTGTTACAAATAATTTATAATTTTCACCGTTTCCTTTGTTTGAATTTGATTGAACTTTATTTTGGTTAATTTATGATGAAAATTTTCATTGAATCCAAACAAATCGTCATCGCTAACTTGAGTCGACTAAACAAAGAATTATTAATATTATATTAATCAAATTTTAAATTAATTATCACTGGATTATTGTAATATCTAAAATCAATAATTATTATATTAAATATTAAAAAATATTTGGGTAATTTAATGGAGTTATATATAATTTTATATTATTATATAAGAACTTTTTTTCCAATTTCACCGATGATTTTTTTTCCATTGAATTTATTAAAAAGAGCTTGAAGACTATAAATCAGTTTATATATCGATGTTTTTGATACTCAAAAATTTTCG